>VZRM01009107.1:552370-613341 GCA_013397955.1 Grantiella picta | reverse complement strand
GCCCTCCCTTCCCCCTCCGGCCAAGGTGGGATCCCTCCCTGTCCCCCTCCGGCCAAGGTGGGATCCCTGCCTGCCTGTCCCCCTCCGGCCAAGGTGGGATCCCTGCCTGCCCCAGCGGAGCTCGCTGCTGGCCTTACGGCGGAGCTCGCCACGCGGGCTCCTTTAAATTGAGGGCGTTTCGTGTGTCTCGCCGGCTGCTCTCGACTTTAAAGAGAAAGGGGCAGGAGCGAAGCGGGAAGGTGATCTTTGCCCGGCGGCTCCTCGCTGCGGAGTAGGTGCTTTTGTTAGCTTCCCGCCGCGTCCCGCGGGGCTCTGTCGGGGGAGCGGCGGGGCTCGGCTGGACACCGCGCCGCACCGCACCGCACCGCGGGGGTGGCTGCTGCTGTCTGCTTGGGGGGGCTGTGCGTTCTTAGTTCGTGCTTTTTTCCCTCCCGCTCTCCGACCGTGGGAGTTCGAAAGCGTCGCGGAGGCGGAACGAGAGCGTGCGCGGGTGCGCGGCGGAGATCCACGCGTGGTTCAGCGCGGCGAGGCTGCGGCTCGCTGGCGGGCTGCCCTGAGCATCCCGCGGAGGGCCGGGGGCCGCGGCGGGTTTGTTTGGTCCTGCCCCCGAGGGGCAGAGCTGGGAGCAGCGCTCGCAGCACTCATGGCAAAGCCATTAGCTCAGCCTGCCTGCGGAGGGGCCCCGAGCAGGACAAACGCCTCCGAGTCCGCGGCGGTGAGAGCGGGGCGGGCGAGAAGGGCCGGGGTGCGGGGGGTGGCTTACTCACTGCGCTCACCCCCGGCCCCGACCTCTGCCTTATCTTTGCGGCTGCTCTGCGCAGCCCTGGGGCGCTGGCGGTGCGAGAGGCGGAGGAGGGAGGGCGGGTTTGTCTGCCTGCAGCGCCCGGGCAATGCGAGCTCCGCATGCGGGGCTGCGGCACGGCGGGCGGGGAAGCGCCGAGCCCCGCTGCAGAGCCAGGCGCCCCCAGGGCCAGCAGGACCAGACCCCTCCCGAGCCGAAAGCCTCTTGCTCTCCTCTCCAGGCTCTCCGTTCAAATCTCTGAGGACGGAGCTTTACTTTTAGGCAGGCTCTGTTTCTCCGCTAGCGCTCTGCTTGCGAGGAATGAAGGTTGCCGTGTTCCCCGTGTAGGATGGCTCTGTGCATCCTGCTGCAATGGTGTCAGACGAGCCCGCTGTCTGGGCGCTCCTAGGGGAGTACAGCTCCTGGGACAGCAGGACGGATGCACTGCAGGCTCCCCAGTGCTGTTCCAGCATGCTTCTGATGTTCCTTTGAAGCGAAAAATGAACGAAGTAGTATTGCTTTGCCATGCCCATTGAATTATGTATGTTTTGTTTCGTTGTGAAGCCGATGGTGTGCCAAGTCTGACAGCTTTATGGTGGGTTTTGTGACGTGAATTGGGATTTAATAGGAAATTTACAAATAGGACGTTCCTAAATTCATATTTTATGGTGCCATAGGCCATCTGATCAGGATTATATCACCCTTGTTGGAACCATGGTCAAACCTATGTGAGGGTGGTGAAGTGCTGAAGAGTCAGTACTATTCTCAAGTCCTAGCTGTCACTGACTTTAGCCTACTAACTAACTATTTGGTCACTTTATTTATTTTACCCACAGTCTTATTTAAATTGGCACACTTACTACCCAAACTACTTCTTCAACTCCACTTTACACCTCTTAGTTAAACTTAAGGCTAATTTCAGGACAGGATTTAGAAGTGGAACATCATAATTAAAAACAAAGCTGATGATTGGAAGTCAGCTTAGTGTGCTTGCAGGAGTGTGCTCACATCTACTCCTTGTGAGATGCACTATGTCAGTTTAAATATGTATTTCTTTTTCTAACTGGTGGAGGTTGAAACTTTCTTTTGTACTAATTTTTAATGGCTATTTTGCTTAGACAAGTAGAAAAACATACAGTAAGAGACAGGAGAAGAGAAATCAACTTCAAGGTTTTGGATAGTGTTAGGAATCAGGCTCAGTTTCCAGAAGTTATAACTTTTTGAGCAAGTATGTATTGAATGTTTTGAGAGTTTTGGTTTTGTCTGTGTGAGAAAGACTTTCTGCTTTACTTTTGGTAAGGGAGGCATTATCAAGGCAATAACATTGTTTCTACTAGGCTTAGTCCTGAAAATGTCTAGGTTTCCAATGATTAGATCAGATTTTTAAGCGCAGTTGACTTTGTTTTGGTCTGGCCCCAGACCAAGGGCCTTACAGGTCTGAAGTATCAGTAAGCTGTTGTGCCAGGTTCTCTAGCCTCCCCTCAAAGGACTGCCCACGTTTGCAATGTATATTCATAATGTAAAGGACAAAGGCTTCTTGTGATTAGAACTTACTCTATCAGTGTAGATCACATTTTGATGTCAGCCATGAAAAATTCTAATTGATTAATGAGTTTCAGATGGTGGCTCCCCTTCAGTGCCCCTCCCCCTGCTCCTGATGTACAGTATGCTCCAACTTAATCTGGGAGAGCTCCAGAAACCTTGGGCTAAATTGGTTGTGGTATAGTTTATAAGGATAATAAAATAACTAGAAAAATTTAATTTCCTTATAAAGGTACGCTTGCTGCATTTGTCAGCTTATGTTTTATCTGCTTGTTTATAGCAGTGAGCAAAATTGAGATTACATGTAAGGTGCATGTGTTTAGGATAATGCAGACAAAAATGACCTGTTGTTTCTTACAGAAGGGAAAGCTCTGCAAGTAGCTCTTGAAGAGGAGCTATGCAACATAGTAGCAGAATGACCTTAAAAGTGATTGTATTTGTTTTTATGTATGTAAAAGGGCAAAATGAGTGAGAGTGATTACTGTTGTGCAGTAAACTGGAAATTGCAGTTGATAAAGATTGGCTGAGTAACATCTGACAGTGAATGGCAAGTCTCTGGGGTTTTTTCCAACTCCTTTTTTTAGTCAATTTCTAGAATTTCAAGAAAGGGAGCTTTCACAGTTTCTTTTGGGAAAGTCATTCCACTGTCTAGCAGATCTCACCATAGGGAACAATTTCCTGACATTAAAAAATCAAACGTTTTTAGTTATTTTTGTGGCTCTCAAAGGAAGGCATTCATATATCCTTTTTCCTTCTCTCTGCATATATGTGTGTGTATACACACATGTACGTAAATGGGTGAGGAGGTGGAAAAACAAGAGCAGCCTTTAGTCTGTGACCTGATATTATACTCTCCAAATCTGAAAAATATGTCAACACTGAGACAGGAAAACTGAAGTAAGTTTTAAAATGTGGATGTACTTCTCCTTGGTTGTGCTATGTCTATCAAAGTGGCACTTGATCATGTGAAAGTGGTGATTGCAATATGCATCCCAAATTGTGGGCAGTTCATTTCTATGTGCACAGCTATGCATTTTGTTCTGCCACTTAATCTCTTAATGAACATTGAATCTTAAGCCTTTTTTACACCCAGTGTGCTGTTACAGTAAGTGAATGCTTCACGCAGTCCACTTAAACTCTAGTAAAGTTTCAAAAGTTCTGCTCTTTTCCATCTGCTTGAGGTGATTAGAACTAGCAGGGAGATCCAGCAGAGACCCTTGCCAGATACTCATGAGCTCTGTTCTGGCTTTTGATCCTCTGTCTCCTCTCCTTCCAGAATGGCTGATTTCCAATAGCATTACCTTCTCTCTAAGACAGCAGGAGATTGTCTGCATTTATAGCTGATACCCCTCTGTCAAAGCCAATGTACAGTCTAGTGCTCCAGTTCCTTCAGAGAAAAACTTGCTGCTCTTGTCTAAGCTGCTGTCTGTTCCTGCTATCACTGACAGTCAAGCTGTTGCACAGTCGTGTGTGTGATGTTTGCTGTCTTCTACAACTGCTGGCTAATATGCTTCCTCAGTCATATCATAACAGATCTCATTGCACAAGCTTTAAGCCTGCCTGTTTAATCCTAGGAAGATTTTATGGAGAAGAGTCTTTGGACCCAGGGTTTTGAGGCAGAGTTATGCCATCTTCTGTTCCAGTTGTTCCAGCTCTGTAGGACAGCCAGGCCACTGAGTTGGCATATGTGCAGATCCCAGTCCTGGATAACACTGCTTTGGCTGCCAGCTGCTGCTCACAGAGCCAGTCCAGGATCTTGCCTGCTAGGCAGTAATGCTTGGATGGGCCAAGCCCAGTGTTTGGGCACAGTGTCCCAGTCAAGCTGCTATGGTGCAAAGGAGACGTTGTGTAGGACCTTTGCATCAGAGGTGATTTGGTTGATCACTGTAGGCAGTTCTGCATTTGCTTTATGGTGTATTTTTCCCTCCATAGACACTTTTAACTTATTTTTATTGTTTTCTAACTGAATACAAAGAAAAAAGCTTGTTTCACAGGGTGCTTAACTTCTATGCTAATTCTTAAGCCAAGTCATAAAGAGCAAGTGACTCAGCAAGACTTCTTCATTCCTGATTTGGAAGGATTGTATTTGGAAGGAGCAGGTTGAAAGAAATGGTTCAAGCCTCCTTTTGTTTGAGAATTAATTCAAATTTTGTAATTGGGAGCCAGGTTGAAGCGACAATGAAACTCGTGATACAGAGAGCACTGCATAGCCAGCAGCTACTCAGTGTAAGCTTTTATGTACATCTGCTGGAACTGGGTGGGTAATTTGGAGTAAAAACTTACTGGTTTATATGAATAGCTAGCAGGGTGGAACTTATGTATTTTCTTTGTATGTATATCTATGCATGCAGGCAAGCTTTTATATATACATTTTTCCTACACAGAATAGTTTTTTTCTTCCTTTTTATACTTGGTCGAAGAAAATTACCACAATTTTACAGGTAAGAAGGGTGGTTGGACTAGGAAAGGGAATTGAATCCAGGGATCTGCAACTGTGGGAGCTTCATTGTGCATCCAGTTCTACTTTCTAGATTAAACAGTCTTGCCTCCTGTGTGTTTTGAGTACGGTGTATCATTCTTGATTCTTTTTTCTGCCAGTTAACCCCCACAAAAGCCAACAAAAGCCAGTGGAAATACAGAAGATCACTTGTTTGATTCTCATTGCTTTCACCTGATGATCACTGATAACAATCATCAGATAGTGTAAGGTTACACTGCAGGCAAAATACAAGCAGTGAACTGCAATAGACAGATAACTAAATGCACTACTGTAAATCAAAATAAGAACTTCACTGTTCAGTAGGAGCAAGCAGAGAGAAATAGGACCTTTTAGTCTGTTGAATCTGATACACATCGCTGGGTGTACTGTAAACCATCCCACACTGAATTCTTCATCTAGACAATAAGTCTAAGAATTTGAGATGTCATCCTCTCATTGAAAGAGGTCAAAAAAAAAAAAAAGGTTGTGCTGCATAAATATGACCTGTAACAAAACAGGATGAAAAGTAGTCCAAGACCATTCCTCGTCTACATTCTGAATAGCAGGGGGAAGCAGTTTCTTTAGAGCATTTAGAGGTAAGTTTTGAAAATGCTTCTGCATATCACGTCAGCCTCAGCAGTTTATAGAGAAGTGTAATGTTCTATAAAATATTTGACATGTTTGTGTTGGCTAGTTTTGAACAGCTGTATATATGATGATTTGATGTTGCTGTTAGAAAGTAGTGAGATTAGGAAACCCAATATTTTTTGGCTACTTCATTCATACTTTGCCTGCCAAGAGGAAAGGATGAAATAGTTGTTGGAGCCAGAGGCTTGCCTCAGCTGGTGGTGATGTATCCTTGAAAGCTGCTGTCTACCTCAGATGCAAGTCAGTCCATTCCTCTGACCAAATTCCTCACTGAGAAGTTGTCAACAAACTTTACTCCAGTTCACTAAAACATAAATATATTAAGACATTCTAAGGAAGAGATTTGAAGGTATCTGAGTGACCAGATAAGGGCCTGGCCTTCACCACAGGTAGAATCTTCCAAGGCATCTTGAAGGATCTCAGGACTCAGTTGCAGTCACTTTCACAAAACTACCTCACGTTGGCTTCTTCATAGATCCCAGCTGGTATGTGATGAAGTTCAAATATGTATGTGCTAGTATAACTGATGGAGTAAATGAACATTTTAATGAAACTTGGGTACTTCAGTCCTGAAGTATTGTGAAGGTTTAAGTTAAACTTCAGCTCAGTAGAGATCACTTTTTGCATGAAGAATAATTCAGAGCTTGAAAGATCAATAATTCTGCTACTTGCAGTCTGTTAACTGACCTCCAGCATCACATGTAGAGTTTGTGACAGGAGATGCTCTGCTCCTTGAAAGCCGAGTTTTGATTTTCTAAAAATTAATTTTAAAAATCCAAGGTAGGAATTTTGTGGCTTTGATCCTAACAGGGAAGTATTTTACTGAAGTGTAGGGCAGGTTACCAGAAAAGTAGTGGGGAAGTGAAAAATGTGGCGTTTTTTTTTGGACATGAAATCAAAGGAAGCTCACACAGAGGTAAGGTTGGATTGTATGTGATTTATCTGTAACTCTTCAGGCTCTTCATCAGTATTAACTTTCTTATTCCCCAGTCCTCACGTTGCATGCCCACTTCACAAATTAGTGCATACTTTATTTTAATTCAGGGTTACTATTTCAAGCAGGCCCAGGATAGAGAGGCCTGAATCATTTTCACCTTCTAGAGATTTTTGTCACTTGTCTGGTTTTTGTCACCTTTCCAGTTCTGCATTTTGAGAATGTATCTTATGAAAACTGCCTTAAACTCAGAATACTCTTCTTGTCTTTCTTTTTTCTTCTTACTACCACAGTTACTAAGAAACTGGAGCACCCTTGCATCCTCCAAAATCTTTGTCCTCCCACTTTTCTTCCCTGAATGAGTCTCAAAAGTTACTTGAGATCTTTACACAGCCTGATTGCTGAGGTAGGTCGGTATGAAATATATTTAAAGACAGCCCTGTATTTCAGAGACAAACTTAAGTAACATCTGTACTCCCCAAATTCTCTACTCTGCATTTCCAGAGAAATAGGCCTGATACGTAAACAGACTGCAGTGCTTGTTTCACAGACTGATGGGGAAACCCAGGCTCCGCCCATGTAGATGCTCAAAAAGCCTTCCCTCAGTTTTCCCTTGCCTTAAAGAAGTGTACCTTTGAGACCACAGAATTACTTCATCCCCACCAGTGTCAGCAGCCTGGATTGTATCTGGCTGACTGTCAAGCCTGTCATAATGTTGGTGATTAATTAGGCCCTGGTTCCCATGTGGCACTTCATATTCATGGTCCTGGAAGTGATGAAGTAGGGTGAAAGAAGAGGGGATTGCCTCTGGTGTTTTCTGCTTGACACAGCCCAGCTCAGTGGATTTGCCAGTTGTTGCCCTTCTAACCGGGCAAACCCTGCATAGGGTTTCAGGATTGATATTGCTCTGTGCCTCTTTGAAATATAAAATAACAGAATAAATTTAGGATGGAAGGGACCTCCAAGGGTCAACCAAGGTCTAACTGGTTCCTTTAGTATAGTAGTTCTGCTTTTTTCTGTTGTGTTTTTCCAATCTGTATGTAAAGAGAAACAAATTGCAGGATTTTGCTTCCTAAATGTTTAGAGACATACACTCAGGAATAAGAACTCTTTTCTTTTTAAAATTTAATTATATTTATACCACCATCATTTCACAGGTAATTCAAGAGAACAAACTAATTTCAATTCTGGCTCTCACTGCATCAGTGGAGGTTATAGACTCCAGAAATCAGTCAAAATTATTTGAAGGCTCTTTCTGGAAAGCAAACATATGACAGATAGTTGATTTCCCCCATATAATCTTTGAAGGCAAGTGGTGTCAGTGTCGGGGTTTGACCCTGACTAAATGCCAGGCACCCCTGCTGTCTCCTGCTACAAACGTGCAGGAGAGGGGAAAGAAAAAAACCTGTTAAACACACCAATTTCATGAGTTAAGTGAGATAGGACACTGGTAGGAGGATGCACGGAAGAAAAGGGCGAGCAGGCTTCAAACTTAAAGTTGCAAAGTGATTTAATTGCCTAACAAGTTGGAGGATAAATGAGAGGCAAAAAACAAGCTTTTCATACACTATTTTGTTCACTCACCCCCCTCCCTCTTAAGAACTCATTTTTTATTCAGCCCCCTCCCTCTTTCTAACCAACAGCTCGGGTAGAGGGGCAGGGTGTGGGGTATTCTCTTAGTCTACAGAGCAGGTCCATAAATCTATTCATCACCACAATTCTTCTACTACAAATACTCTTTATTTCTACTTATCTCTGTCTCCAGACAGTTTCTCTGCTCTCACCCCTCTGCCACCCTCGTAAGAACCAGTCTCTGTGCTCACCCCCCTTCCCTCTTTCCAAACCACGGTCAGGGGTAGGGTGAGGGGTGTTCTCTGGTCAGTCCATCAGGGAGAGGGGTTCTCTCCTTAGCCATGGGGTCCCTCCCACGAGGGACAGCCCTCTGGGAACTTCTTTGGTGTGGGTCCAATTTCACGAGCAACATCCCGCCCGAATTCTGCTGCAACATCAGTCCTCTTGTCCATAAGGTGCAGACTGTCCCGAGCCGAGGCCAGGCTGCTTCCATCTCAGGTCTTTCTCTCCCTTGCAAGGCCTTTGCAGTTTTAGCTCTTTAGATGAGACTCCCACTGGATCAGTCTTTTCCAGGCATCTACCTGCTCCTCTGGCTGTGGGTGAATTTCTGCACTCCTGTGGACTCCATGGGCTGCAGGGGAACCTCTGCTCCCCCCATGGCCTTCACCACGGCTAGCAGAAGGTTTTCAGCTCCAGTGCCGGGACCACCGGAGCACCTCCTCCCCCACCTTCTCCACTCACCTTGGTGTCTCCATGTTGTTCTCTCTTCACATATTTTTACCTCCACCTCCTCCTCCTCCAACTACAAAGAAGCGCATGTCTACCTTGTTTTGAATTTTTCTTAAATATGTTTTCACAGAGGCGTAACCAACACCTCCAATTGGCCCAAACTTGGCCGGCAGCATGTCCATCACCTTCAGAGCCATCAGAGATTGGCTCTGCTGGACTTGATGTAAAACTTCCAGAACTTACACTCAGGACACACGGGAGCCATCTTTGTGCCACTCCCCACCCCTCAGACACCTCTCCAGGCCTACCACAGCAGCTTCTGAGGGGTTTAAATCTCTCCTAGATGTTAAAGATACCTTGCTGATGTTTTGGGCCAATCAAAACCACCACAGCCAGTTATCTGTCTTGCCTCTGTTTCTATCCAAAATGAAGCAGTGATTTGAAGGACTAATTTGTGTGGTTCTGAGTGACCTAGAGAGCCTTTAAATATTCTGTCATTGAAATTCCTTAGCTGTTGCTAGCTTCTAGTCTGAATCAATCTATTTTGTGAGTGACATTGCAGATTGATTTTTGCAGAGCTACCAGTCCAAGGCTTCTCCCTGCCCTCCCTTGCAGCCTGCCCTAAATGAGCAGGTATGATTTGAATTTAATTAACCAGGAAGCCATAAATCCAAGCGGACATTTTTACAAAGTCAGCCTCAGAACAGAGCAGTGCAGAAGTTATTCAGTTTAGTCTGCCCTAAACTCCTTTCTTTCAAAGGAGCTTTGATATGTAAGGGTTTTTTTTGTTAGAAAAATGTAAAATCTACTCATAATACAGAAATACGTGTTTATACAAGAGAATAAATCTTTTTTATGTCTATTTCTCCTTCTCCCCAACTGAAAAAAAGTCTAGTTTCAGTAAGAAGTATATTTGTAGTGAAAGCTGTGCCTATCTCAAGGGCAAGCTAAGCTTCAGGAGCTGGGGTGAGGTACTGTCAACAAGAGCTTAAGCAGATCTTCTTGCAAACATGGAGTTTGTTTACACAGAGTATGGTCAAAAAATGCTGGAATATAATACAAATATTAAAATATCCCAAATAGCATTGCATGCATTTGGAAAAGTCAGTCACAGCACAATTCTATGGAAAGGCGATTTTTTTTTTTTTTTACATTTCTTTGTCCAAAAAAAGTTATATATTAACTAAATTGTTTTCAATATTTTTGTTATTCAGGCTATAATGAAAAGTATAAAAAATGGTTCTTTTTTTTCTTCTGTTGTTTTTAAAGTCACAAATACCTCTTACCTGGTAGGAAAGGTATGCCAAGGACAGAAAGAGTTTGCAAATTATCGTGAGTCGAAGCCAGCTGACATGTATTTGGGAAGTGGCAACTGTGAGTGACCAGCACTAGCTGTTCTGCTGCTTTCTGAAGAAATAATGCTATTCAGTCAATATATTTGGTGTAGTTCTTTTCTTTAATAATTTTGAAGCTGTAGAATAGACTGCTTCCATTTGGTTGCAGCATTTATTAGTTGTTAGTAAGTTTGCTGTAGGAGCATAATTTGGCTTTTCCCACCTTTTTCCTGGGCCTGATCCAAAAATCTCTGAAGCTCGCCAATTAATCTAAATGGGTATTGGGTCTGGCACCACAGTGAGCTGTAAGCTTTGTGTAAAATGTTTATTTTGATTTGATTTTAATAATTCCTTGCTGAATATTTGGTTGTTTTGGCAACATATAGTACACTACATTTGATGAGTACAAATGAAATTAACATTTATCTGTATGATTTAATCACTTGCAAAAAAATCCATTAACAAAACAAAGCTTCAGTCATTGATGTTTAACCATGTGTTAGATCCACATCTGTTTGTCTGACATCTGATTTCTTAGAATTGTAATTACTGTGGTATTATTGAACCATAGAATGGTTTGGGTTGGACTGGACCCTAAAGACACCTCATTCCCACCCCTGCCATGGCAGAGGCACCTTCCACTGGGCAGATTGCTCAAAGCCCTGTCCAACCTGGCCTTGAGCACTTCCAGAGATGGGGATTACCTTCCACATGGGATTAGCCTCTACAATTCTAAACACAGAGCACGTGAGACTTTATTCGGTATAACAAAGAACTTTTATTCTCTATTATTGTTTTCTTTTCTCTACTGGAACAGGTCCAAGGAGTGGCTAAGCAATGTGCACTGCCCTGAGTCCGAAGGCGCGAGGTCCTGGCCTCTCTGACATGCACCAGTACAGCCAGTGGCTCGCCAGCAGACATGAGGCCAACCTGCTGCCCATGAAAGAGGATTTGGCCCTGTGGCTCACAAACCTGCTGGGTAAGGTGCAATAACGTGGAGTGCAGATGCTGGGCGGTTTGTGAACTCTTTGCACTCTAAGCTGGGAATTCAGATTTCTTTGGGTTTCAAAACTAAAGGTGGCTATGGTTAGGTAGCTACCTCCATGTAGTGCAGATGTCAGCAAGGTTAGAAAAGCTGTTGAGTAGTTTGCCTTCATAGTATTTCTGTGAGTAGCATAACTGAACATTATACATTCCGTGTTTAGTTTTCTTTCCAATTTCCTTTTTTTTTTTTTGCATGCATTTTCTCTATTAATACCGTCACCATTAAAACCATATACAAATTATTCAAGAAGGTGGAATTTAGAAGCCGTGAGCCAAGAAATAGCATGTTGTTTGCTGACAACACTCAGGGAAAAGTGGCTTTTAGGTGATCTCTGGAAGTCCAAAGGATACAACTAAAGAATTATCTGACTTACACAATACCTCATCCTAAGGGAGACATGCCAGTAATTCTTCTCATTAAATAAAGAGAACAAAAGTATTTCAGTAGTTATGTTTACATGAAAATTTAGTTGATGTTATTTTGGAGGGAAATTTGCATGAACACTCTTAAATTTGGTGTGTATGGTTTTGGAGGATTTATTTAATTAAAAAAAATTCTGGTGAGACATGGGCAGTGTCTTGTCATGGCAAATGCTGTGGTTAAACTATCTCAGTGATATCATACAGTAGTAGAGTGTATCCAGTGTTTTTCATCTGCACATTCTGTGCTGCTCTGTTTCCTCTTTCTTTAAGACAGAGAAAGGGAAATATCACTTATGTTATGAGAGATGTGGTCAATAAGGTCAATGTCAACAGAACACAAGAACACAGTATTTTGAAGGTAGACATTTTTGAGTTGGAACAGTTGTGAATCCACAACTGCAAAAGGGGCAGGTGCTTTAAATGACATATTTGGGTGGTACTTCTATTTAAATTAATGAGTTTTGGATATAAAATTGTCTATGGAAAAACCAGAACAAAATTCAGAAAATTTTCATTCCAATTACCATAAGACAAGTGATTGGTTTTTGAATTGGAGGCAGCACATTCCATTAAGGATTCAATATATTGTTTAAATGTTTTAAACAATGACGTTTTAGTGATCCGCTCTAAAATAAATAGAAGCTTGTTTGCAGTTAGTAACAGAGTTCTTCCAGTGATAAGTTTAGGAATGAGGTCACTTTTTGAGCAAGAAAATAGCAACCAGCAGGAGGTTCCGAAATGCCAACTGTAATTAAATATCTGATTTTTCATATGGACACCAAATTCTGCACTGCAGAACTAAATGGACACAACCTCCTTTTAATTAAGCAGCATATACAGTTCATTTGCTTAATGTGTGCCCCCCACACCTTCTTGCAGCAAGCTCTCCTTTTCTCAGAGTTTGTGCTGATGAGTTGAAATTGTAGTGATTTGTTAGACTGCTTTGAATTCCTATGTAGACATTGTTATTCAAATTAATATTCAATTAGGTTAAAATTCACATTCAAAATAAATTAAGTGTGAATTAAAATAATTATTATTCCTAAGAGTATATTAACTCAGAATTCAAATTTTGTTTAATTACTGCATAATTTGGATAAACTTTAAATAGAGAAGGGATGTGTGAGCATGCTGCTGCACAGTAAGATAGAAATGAATACACAACGTGCATTTTTCAGCATCCCAAAGGATAGAAGAATGTGGAAGACTTTTTTTGTTTGGGATTTTTTTCCCTCTACATGGAAGAAATTAATGCATTAATGGTCAGTAGATGTTTACATGCATGGATGTGCAGGTAACACAGAGCAGACAATATTGTGTGTATCTACATCCTAACTTGCTCTGTTCTGTATCTTGTGTAGCTTCATTGCAAGTGTTCAGTGGTAGTTTCCATGCAGTAAGATTTCTCAATTTATAAAGAAAATTAATATTAATTTCAGTTAACTTTTGTCATTTTGGTTCCTATTTTGTTTCATCTATATTTTGGTCACTCATTTGTACTAAAACTCAGCAAGGACACATAATCTTTTCGAAGAAATATAGATTTAAAAAAACCAGTGTTTTAGCAAGAATAGGGCTGAACCTCTTTGAGGTAGTTTGATCAGGTGATGGTGTTTTGGGACATTTTTGTGGAGAGACAATTATGTCCTACACAGTGTCACTGGAAGTTGGAAGGGTAACAGTTTTGCAGCAGCATAGCTTGATGTGGGTTCAAATTTACAACCTTGAAAACATTATTGGGATATTGCAATTTATGATATTAATGAAGTATTTTGATATCTGATAGAAATCAGGCATAGCTAGAATTTGACCTTATTGGTAAATTAGAAAACTGAGATACATAGTGCAGCTGGAAAAAAACATGGAAAGAATTTTTAATCCTCAGACTTTGGATATTTAATTTAGGATGGACATTGTTGTGGGGGTACTTTTTAGTAATCGCTAGTACTTTTGTACGCATTTTGCCAATTATTTTTGGAACCATGTCAGAGAAACTCAGAGCTTCTGACAGGACAGTTTGTCATTACATCTCCATTGCTGAATAGATTTTGGCCGTCTGTACTCTGGGGGATGAAAAAGGACATTGCAGATGAAATCCATGTGTCAGATAGGATTAACTCATACAATATTGTAGCATTATCAAAGTGGGACATGCCAGGGTTGTGGTTTGGCTGCTGGAGAGGAAGATTGTCGCCATGGATGTTTTCTTTCCTACACTTGCTTCTGTCTGCTGAGTTTTGGTGCCTCAGTCAAGAACGGCAGTGACAAAGCTAAGGAGATATGTCAACCTGGCTGTCTTGCAAGCCATGATCATCTCCTAGCCTTGTTTCTGTTGGGTAGAGAGCCAGTAAAGCAAGTGGAAATGCTTTGCCTTCTGACAAACTCCAAATTTGGTAGACTGTGTCAATACCTTAGTGGAATGTTCTTGTGGACAGTGAAACGTTCTGGTCCACCTTGAGCGAGCTGCACGTGGGAATTAGGACAGCTGGGCCACAGAACTCTGCTAGCAGAGGCAGAATGGCAATCTGAAAGGTTGGCTTGTCTGCTTTACTCTCCAGTATTGTCTTGGTTTCTCTGCAGAAGCCAAATGGGCTGACATGAGGAGTGAGCCACCTCACCAGCCTGTAGTTTGGGACAGGTATAGAGAGTGTTTTCTGTTTCTCTTTGGCAATTTAGTGGACTTCTGATCTTTTTCCCCATTCCCAGAGTTCATTTCCAAGCTGCAGAAGCTTATACTGTCTTTTATTCTATCCAGTTTCACTTAGCACGTGGGACCAGCTACACCTCAGGTTCATGTTGGGCTCCAGGATTTCAGTGCTGAGGCCTCTTCTTAACAGGAAGATGGTTTAGAAAGCTCATAGCTAAAGGGCTTGGAAATACAAGATGCTGAGGAATTGGACATGTAAATGTTGAATATTTTTTTGATGCTTGTGAAAGTTGCTCGGGTGCAAAAGTGAAGGAGGCTTGGAGAAAAGGAGCAGAGAGGTGAGGATGTTAGGAGAGGCATTGAGTTGAAGACCAGGCTAGGTATTGAGAAGTTTGATGAGGGAGGTGTGAAGTTTGAGGTTGGAGAATGGGAAGTCTTCTGCAAGAAATTGGTCTTTCTTTGCTTCTGATTTTAATCTGTTCCAGCCTGCTCACCTTCCTGCCTAAGAGGGGTGTGTAACAGAACATGTATTTCTAACATCAGTTTGTTCAGCTCAAGCCAGTGGGAAATGCAGGTTTTAAATGTCTGAATATCAAGATATTCACAGTACTGATACCTTCAGTGGTTCTGCTGGCACTGATCCAGTTTCTTACTTAGTTGAGTGGCTTTATAATTTTCTTTATTGTCAACATGCCTTTGGATTTGTTTGTATGTCCCATTTCAAATAAGTAATAATGTCTCAATGCTTGAGAAATTATTTCTCCTGCTGTCAGCTACTGCAGGGAGCAGAGTAGCCTTGTCAGAAAAGAACCAGTTTTGTATGTGCATAAAGTCATTGGCTTTGGTTTTCTTTATTTTTATCACATTGTGTTTTCTTGGGTTTAAATGCCATGTGAATTGAGAGGGTCAGAAGGAGTTGTTTCATTATTTTAGATGTTTCAGATGTTCACCCAAGTGAAATATTTTTATTTTTAAACTACTAGCTTTGTGTTACTACTGAAATGTACAATTAAAATAGTCCAAACAACAAGTTGTGGCAAAAGAAGCTAAGCAATACTTGAGAGGTTTCTGAAAGTTTTCGTATTCCTGGTTTTTCTTCTCATACTTTCAGTGTTGTTTTTTTATTATACTTAATGTTATTACCATTCTATAAAAACACTGTGACTGCTTTCTTGTAATTATAGGGGGAATTGTACATTTTTAATGGAGTTTAATGTTTTTTCCATACGAATACATGAAGCAATTTTTTTCCCTCAAGTTATGAACATTACTCTTATTTGAATCAATACACTTCTACTGTTAAATATGTCAAAGTGTCTGTTCGAGCAAAGAAATGCCACCTTTTGGAGCCATAAAATACAGTGAATTGAAAGCTGACACCTAATATACTTTTCATTGGAGACAGATGTTCAGTGCAAAACTCATTCTTTCAGATTTCATAAAGGCATACAGAACTCAAATAATCCAGTTTGGTGTACAATATGCAGTGACCAAACTGCTAATGCAATTCAGCACTTAAAATAATGTAAATACATTGTTAAATAGCAGAAGATAAAAGAATTTTTCCATATCTTTGTAAAAAGAAAATAGCTTTAAATAAGTTTCAAGGGTTTTATAGCATTTTATTATTACGAAAGTTTGCATCTATAAATCATAGGACAGAACAGATATGTAGAATGTGATTTTTTTTGTTTGTTTTACCTATGTGAAAAATTATGTGTTGCAAATTAAAATCAAAATTTTTAGTCTGTTAAAGAAATAATTTTTTTTAGAAGAGAAGGAATGTATTATTAAATTTAATACTCAAGCAGTTCCTGTAACATTATTTTAGTTATTAGCTTTCTAGTGGCTTTATACCATTTTATAAAAATGCTGATGGGGCAAGTGGGAAAATACATAGGCTAGAAAGGTGGCAAAGACTTTTGAGATGCTGAGCTGTTCACTTTTTTTTATCTGTGGGCTATTATAGTTTCAGTCCTGGCTTCCTCTGAGCTGGAGACATGGCAAAAATATTATCAGTTAGGCATAAGCTAACTGCATGTCTGCTGTGCTGCTGCTGCTGCTCTTTTGCCTGGAGAACTTATTTATGTGTACAGGAGCTATAAAGTTGGCTGCAGGGTGAATAGAATTAAGGGGGAATAAAAAGGGGAAATCTTCATGTCAAACAAATATTTCTGAAGTAAAAGTGTGTTAGGAAAAAACAAGTTTAGCTTCAATGAAAAGCAGAAGTTTGCTGTACCTGAAGATGTTTTGCAGCAGCAATCTTTGTCTTGGTGTTATAACTTAGCAAATTGAAAAGACTCACATTTTGGGTTTTGCCCAAAAGATGCTAAAGTATCTCAAAGTTTCCAGACAGGGGCCTAGAGAAATCACCTTTCCTATAGCATTTTTAAAATCACACTGCTTTATAATGCTGCTATCTTCAATATTGTTAATTGAGTATCAATTTAATATCAGCAAGAAGTTCAGTACTAATTTATATACTTTATTTTTGTCGCCACTGAATGTTAGTTTTCCCCCGTCTTAGTAAAAAGATATAGGAAAGCTTTACTTCACTTTTCTACTTTTCCTATATTTTTTTTTACAAAAAATTAAGTGAACATGTTCTAAACAGCCATCTCACGGGAGCAGGAGTGGACCTGGATGTGATGAGGAACCACCCTCACTTCAGTCTTTAATTTTTCTTTTTTAGCATGTTAGACGATTGTTGCTGTGTAACAACATATAAAAATGGGTTAATGGTGTTATTTCTGTTCCAAAATGGCATTTGTAAACATTGGGGGGAGAGGAAAAATCCTGTCCTAATTGGAAGAACAAGAATTAGTCCTTGATGCTCTCCTGATAGGAGTGGAAGTTAAAAGGGCTGAAAAATACAGCTGCTTGTCAATGTGGTATCCAAAGTGAAGGCAAATTTTTCAGTAGAAATATGAACATGAAAAGCCTGCAATAAAAAGTAGGAGTATTTTTACTGGAAATTATGTTAAGATCCTGGAAGTTTAGGATGGCAAATGATTCTCTTCTCACCTGGTCTGGTCAGCATGCAGTCTCATCATGGAATATGTGATCCCCTCTTCTAGGACGATGAAATTACATTTTATTGTAAGGTTGTTTATGTCGAAATATTGTCCGGATTTCTTTTGATTTCTCTTTTTACACAAATGCAGTCTATACTGTTGAATGCTTTCTGCCATGTTAACTTTCTGTTTGCTGTTCAGGTAGAGAAATAACAGCAGAAACCTTTATGGAGAAATTGGATAATGGTGCCTTGCTTTGCCGGCTAGCTGAGACCCTGCAGGAGAAATTTAAAGAAAACAGCTTTGATGCAAACAAGCCTGGCAAAGTAAGTGTTGGTTAACACTCTAGCATTTAATATCTGATTGTATCTGAACATATCTGATGTATCTGAACATTTCGGTACTGGTTTTTTGTTTTTTTTTTTTTTTTTTAATTTGTAATTTAGGAGATTTCATATGTGGAAGATTGTGCAGATGGGCAGGGAGGTAATTGCTCTGTGCAGAAAAATTACAATATAAAATGGGAGAAATAAATCTTATTTGGTATTTATTAAAGTATCTATGCACAGCAGTAACTCAAAAAAGTACTTGTAATACGTGAAGAATAAGACAATCTAGCAGTGGGATGTGGTAGCTAACAGGGAAAATGTGATCCTTGTATTTATTTTCAAGGGAAATATTAACTAGGTGTGGGAGGAATCTTTTCCTCCAAAAACAGCTCTAGGGAGACCAGTAATAAAACTCTAGAGTTAGTTTTGGTGCCTTGAGTTTAAAGATCCTGTTGGTGTACTGGAAAGGGTTTCAGTAAAGAGTTGAAGAAATGATATGGAAAAAGTGAAACTTAGAAGATACTGAGGAGTTTTTGGAAAGATCAGTTTAAGAACTTGTTTGAAAGCAACCTTGCTTTAATTTAAGCTATTCTCATGGGACTATCTTACTGGGAGAAATTCAAGAGTGCAGCAAGTTTATTTCTTAGAGAAGTAGAATTAAATGGTTGACACATTAACACATTCAATGTGAATAGTTTTTATTTTTCTGGTTGCATGCAGGTACATCTTCCTTGAAAGTTAAACAGGCAAATAGAGAGCAAATAAACAAGAAGCCAAGAACAGAAATCACATAATGCATCTTCTATTCTTGACGTTTTCATAACTTGTCTGTAGCAGAAATTAGGGCACAGCATAAATTTTATCAGCTGCTCTGGGAACTGCTAGTCTTGTGTCTGCTGCACCTGTGCAAGTTGTTTTTCTTGGTTCCAAGTTCATAACTTATTGCAGAAGAAATTCTCTGCCATATTTCCTGGTTCAAATGATAATCAGGACTTCATTAGTAGAACTACTGGGTGACCTTGGGGTTCCTCTTTATAATATGGTCTGGCTTGGCTTCACCTAAGTGTCATGGTAGTTTCCAAGTGAGAAAACACACAGGGCAGTCTTTTCAATTGAGCCTAGGACCTAGCTAGGCAGAAGGAAGGGTTACTCATATTGTTTTTTCAACCTAAGTTACATTAGAAACCAATTAGGCACTTGCAGTCCCATATGTGGTCATTGCTTAGATTTGTTGGTTTTCATTTGTCAGGCTGGTACAACTGAAAATGCAATTCAAGGGAAAAAATCTGCCCACTGCTGTTTTCTCAATGTATATAATTTCATACTTAGTATACTAAGAATTCAAAGCAATGGCAGAATAATAGATTTTTATCATTGCATACTATTAGGGAGCTATTAATCCTTTCAGATTTTAATTCCCTGTGTAGAACTCTTGGGCAAAAGGACCTTCATGGTGAAAATTATGACTTTGTCATGCCAAGAATGTTTATGAGGAGATTCTACTGTATGAAACTTAGCATAGAAAGAATTCCACAATCCTCTCCTGATTCATTATTATGCACTTTATTAATAATACATGTGGCATTTTGAAGCCATTTGACTCTTGCTCTGCACAGGAAAACAGAAACATGATCTTTCACCGAGGTGCCCTGATGACTTCACTGGCAGCTGGGAGAAACCACTGATTTCTATTGAGTTCAGCCTCTCTCAAAATAGACAAAACACTTTTCTATCCACATGTGTAACTTCTAATCTTTTTAGGTAGAAGCACACTATAAAATGAGTGGCTGCCAGAAGGATCAGCTTGCTTGCTGCACCAGGTTGCAGCTGAGTGAGGAAGACAAGTAAAAGCTAATATTGGGTGCACTGACTCAACAGTTGTTTGCCATAATGCCTTAAATTCATATTGCAGCACGCTACAAAGTAGCAGAGGTTAAATCCTATTGCTTCTGGTTGAACAGCTTGTGCAATACGTTTCTAGTTGTTGTCAGTTTTGCAGTTTGTTAACTAAACTGTCTCATTCCCTTTCTTATTTGTGAGCACTGAACTTTCTTAAGATTTCAGGAATTCCTTGGGTCAGCATCAGCCTTTTTGAGTGTGGAATAAACTGGGAAAACAGAGATCAAAAAAATTGCCAAAATACTGTGTTTTCCAAATCTAGAAGGAAGACTGTCATGTTGATATAAACGCTGGCTTTTTGTATCATGTGGAAACACTTGTGGATACTGGGGACATTTTCAAAATACGTAGGAAACTGCTGTTAATCTGATTTGGGAATACAACTTTAAGAGACTGAAAATGAGATTAGATGGTGGTGCTAAAGTAGTCTTTCTTTAAGAATCAGACAAGCAACAAAGGCATAACTTTTTATGTCTGAAGGAGAGAATGGAGTTGGTCTTTATGAGTGACTGGATGGGTTAGGGTCCTCGAGTGTGGAAAGAGGGGCATATGATGGAACTTGCAAAACCAGGAATGCTGTGGTAGAAGGTCACTTTCTGTACAAAAACTATGGGATATTGAATGAAGCTGACAGAAGCCAAACAAGTGAAAGGGAGGCCTTGTTTATAAACAAGTTGGAAAATTCTTGTCAGGGAGTGTTAAAATTTAGCTAGGTACAAATAAATACTGAATAAGGAAATGGAAGAGAGATCCCTTGGGAGGCTGAATACACAGAAACCTTACCCAGATGAGGAAGTCCCTGTAGCTGAAAATGATTAGAACTTGAGAAAGCAGAAGAGTCATTTACATGTTCTGTGTGTTATTGTTTCTTGGGGATGAACACCCTGCTGCTTGTTCAGGTGGACAAAGGGAAATCTAGCACAAGGGTCAAAGTTTAAAGAAATTACTTTAAATTAAATCTGTGCTTTTTGTTTCTGTGTAAAGCCTCTTTAGGACTGAATCCCTGCTTCTAAAAATACCACTGGGGCCAGACTGTGCTTTGGTATTTGTTACTCAGGGGAGTAATGTGTGATCTGGAGCACAGGAGTTTGGCAGCCTCTGGTGCCATTCATGCAGTCTCTGCATGTTGCTGTTCTGAGCTTAATGCCATAATAAGCACCTCTGGATGTCATAATAGGTGCTCTGTGTCTTCCATGACTCTGGCTACTTTGTGCTGTTTGATTGGTTAATCATTCGTTAATAAGATATTAAAAGTATTTCCATTTCTGAAGTGGAAGTATTTAAAAATTGTTTGTTCCAGAAGATGTTGGGTCCTAGGATCCCTTTGTGTTTGATCCTGGCCAAATGCCAGGCACCCACAGCAGCCTCTCACTCACTCTTTCCTGCCACAGCTGGGCAGAGGAGAGAAAAAAATCTAATGAACGGGTAATGAGTCGAGATAAGGACTGGGAGAAAACACTCCCAATTCTCCATGAGCTTCTCCAGCAAGGTTCCAATCTCATGAGCAGGAGTCCTCCCAATGATGTTATATCTGATCCTTTGTTACAGACAAAACTTCTGAGTTTTAGGTGAAAATGGATTTTTTTAGACGTGGAGAACAGTATTAGACTGGTGTGACTGTATGATGTATTTTTAAAGATGTAAGTTTTTCGTCTTTTTGGAGATTTTTTCAGTCATAAATGAATCTAATCATGTACATTTATAAAATGACAAGGAGATGACTGATATCAATCTTAATAAATGCTCAAGGTTTGTGTGGTAGTAAGTTGTTGACACTACCTGTGCTGCTGCTAATGTACTACTGTCTTGAAACTACAGACTTATTATTATAGCAGCAGCCATTCCTTAAAAGTCATAATGTCACAGGATGCCATTTTGTAATTTTCTCCCATCGACTTGGATTTCATCTCCATGCTCTCCTGTCAGTATTTTACTTTTCCTGAAAGATAGTTAATTTGAGAATTTCACAGCTGTGCAAACAAATCCAGAGCATCAAGACATGTGCAGCATGCACAGAGCCCACATTTGGTTTGGTTTGGCTTAGTTTAGCAAGATCGTTAATTAAGATTTTAAAATAAACATAAATAAACTGTGATAATAGTTGTTACCATTTTTGCAGGCAGGGCATAGTAGACTGTCCACCATCCTTGAAGCTGCCTATGTATTTATGTACATTCCACTTAAAACAATGTCTTCATGAAACAGGTTGAAGGTGAATTATCCGTTTCCTCCAATTTCTCAGAGTAATCAGATAAATTTCAAGTCAAATCTCTCTTATAAATACTTCTGAATAATGAATTGGAATGTAAAATTTAACCTCATTTTCAGGAAGCCAGGATTTATTGATTTGGCCAATAAAATAAATCCAGACGCAAATATTTCTGAATTCCTAGAATGTTTAATTCAAATGTGCATTAAATTTTATTCTCCCAATGGGAACTGATTTAATAAGATTAAACTAGAATCTTCACTGAGCTGTTGTGTAGAAAACAGTAAATTTTTGTCCTTGGATGTGCACTTGCACTTCCATTGAAACCATATGAAAGAGCAATTTCTGCACACACAACACTCATACATGACCTAACACTAAGAGCTTCTGTCCATAGCTTGCACTTCAGGGACTATGACTATGGCTATTTTGCAATTATTTTGCATCCAAAGCTTTGACTTCTCCTGGGAAAAGTCCTTGGTGAATCTTTTATTTGGTGAGTGTAGAACCACTGTGGCAGCATTGGTTTCTCAGAGGCGTGCAGGTTTGCATGAGATGAGATTTTTGGCCTCATAAAGGCACTTCGAGGGTCATGTTATGCATTTGGAGAGCTACAATTGAAAAGATCTAGAGCAATTATTCCAGAATTAGATCTGGAATCTGAATATTGCTCTTAGGCCCCAGGTGGCCAAGCTGAAAGTCTGATCTAATCACCATGGTGATTTTATATATACTGTAGGCTTCAGTTTCTCGAGATTATCTGTGTCCTGTAAATGGGATAAATACGTGGTATTCTCTAAACTTGGTGCCCTGAAGCTGTCTGCAGTGTAAAGAGATGTCACCTGCAGCAGAGCCATGTGTTCAGGTGCCCTCTGTAAGTCACAAATCTGACTCTCCAGTCGAGAATTGCATTAACAGCACTGCCTGAATTGTTAGGCTATGAACAGATTCTTTGTGGTCTGGAGCAGCAATTTGCTTTTCTGCACACTTGTGCTTTCTGGACTTTTATTTTGCAAGGAAAGCTTAGTGGAGCCAATTTCTAACCATGTACATTATAGCTATGGCTCTCGATTACTTGGGAGAATTAAAAAAATACAGCATTGTCTTTTTGTGTATTGACCTTGCTAGTGGCAGACTGATGTGGATGTGAGAGGAAAACAGCCTTGCAAAACGATTCACAAGCGCTAATCCATCTAGAAGGAATAATTTCCACAGGACTGCAAGGCTGCCTCTAAGAGATTTATTTCTATGTTTCTCAGCCATGCCAACAGCTTGCTTGTCCAACTGGATTGCTACCAGCTTTCTTGCAGATAGTTAAGATTTCCCTGCAGCAGGTCATGTGCACAAACCTTCCATGCCTCAGTAAATACTCATACAACTGAAGTTTATGCTTGCTGGGGAATTGCATGGTGGGATAGAGTGCTGTTGCCCACCAGGCTATGAAAGGAGGTTTCCGAAAGAATCGTAATGATTCAGGCTGTAAATCAGGTCATGAGGACCAAACTTGGATTTCTAATGATGTCATTTAACGGGAAAACTCCTCAAAGGTTTTTTCTAGAGAATTTTAATTAACATTGGCTCTGTATGGATTGCTAATAATTAAACACTGGACATTTTCATAACATTTTTGCCATTACTTCAATCCAGGTATTGCAGATAGGGATGGTATATTTTCTGAGAGAAATTTATAAAGAGCCATTTTTAGCTTTTCTGGACTTTGCCTCTTACGTGAAATGCATTGTGCAACATTCCTACTATTTGTTTTGTTAAGTACTTAAAGCAAACTGTAGAAATCTTTGTAACATCTTTTTATTCAGCTTTTTATTTGGACTCTTAGGAATAATCTGGAACAGAAACGTAACATTAGAGACTTGCATGGAAATTACCTTATATTTATTTCAAAGCTTGAGAGAACAACATAATTTAGACCAACTGTCTTCAGTTGAATGGGCAGTTCTTAGGTCCAAGTTAGTGGTAGTTGTTATTTTGGAATAATGAATAAGGAGGAACTAAAGAATTTGGTGCATTTAGTAGCAGTGAGTCTTGAACCTAAAGAATAAGCCAAAATTTCTGAAACAATGGAAATGGTGAACATAAGCAATGACTGCAATGCAGAAGAGCAAAACTGAAGTCACTTTGAGGCACAGACATCAATTTACAGATACCATAATTATGTCTAATTTGTTTGTTTCAATAAACATATATTCCAATTTGTGCTTCTATATGTAAATAGGCCCAAAATGCTTCAAGCATGCAGGAAAACTTTGCTCATAGCTTGAGGCCGATTCAGAAATTTGGGTATACAGATAAACATTCCACCATGTTTTTCAAATGGCAAAAGTTTCTAAGTTCTACACCTGCTTAGAATTCCCACGGCTCTAGCAGCTTCCTTGTGGTTTTTAATGGGAAAACTTACAGCAATTCGGATTCTTTGTCATAAAGACAAAGATGCAGTTTTTCTTAAAAATGAACGTACAGGGCTTTGGAGCATCAGATTTACCTGCAGTGAGGTACATGATAAATTCTTCCTGAATGTTTTCAGCATCAGCTTAAAAATTTTATCTCTCTTAGGAAATCCAAAAAGCTAAAAATAAAAGAAAAAGCATCTCAAAAATTCTGTACTTCTTTAGACTGCCTAGATCTTTCAGAGTCTTCCTTGACACGTGTCTCATGGGAGGTAAAGCACCATTTGGAACTAATTTCAATATGAAATTTTAGAACCTCGAATGTGTCTTGATGAATTTCAACTATTTAGATAGGATTTTTTGGAAGCATTGTCTTTAGCTCGGGTTCTTCTGGAACAATTAGGGGGAAAGGTGATTTTGAAATGTCTGTTACTGAAATTAATGGGTTTTGCCAAAATTTAGTATTTTTCATACTTTATTTTGAGAGAATCATGTCCCTTTTAAGAATACAATGTTTGATAAAACATAATGGTGGGTTAATAAGATACTTTTCAAAATATGTCCCATGAAAATCCACCCAGATTTGACCATTTATATCTCATGGAAATACTTTAATATCTCATAGGAAAATTGCTGCTTTATGCATGTGATTGGCATGTTCACTCACAAGTTGTGCTGTGTGACATTGCCACAAAAAAATGCAATCCTCCTATTAATTGCAATCCTCCTATTTTTTTCTCAATTAATTGTAATTTAAATGAGGGAAACTGAGAAACTAGGGTTCTTTTATCTTTTTCAACTACCTCTTTGTTCATTCAGCTCTGAGTTCTGGGGTTATGATGGAGAAAAGCTCAGGATCATCTATCAAGGATAAGGTGTAATTGCCCTTTGAAAGAGAAACTGTGAGAAGTGCCCCATTCTGTTCTAATCAAATATTATTGAAGAAGCCTATTATGAAATGCCAGTTTTAAAACCCCCCATCTAAATGTTAATTCTGAAACCCAGAGATCTAAGGAAAAGACACAGAGCATCTATGGAATGTGAGTGAAGTACTGAATCCCTGTTTTCATGGATATTTTAAGGAGGTCTTTGCCATTACTTACCTTAGTGTCTCTTATTCTTTCTGTTTATAAAATCTTAATAAACTTCAAGTAAAATTTTTAATTGAAGTCTCTCTCTTGAATGCTATTTAATTGTAGCCACTCTCTTTAATGCTATTATAGCATTAGAAAAAAACCCCAAACCACCTTTGATTTTTGCATTTGGCCTGCTACCTCTTTCAGATAATAGGGGTAATGGCTTTTAATTTTTGGTGCATATTTACCTGCAGTTGGCAAGTTACTTCTTCAAGATTTTGAAAGACTGTTGATAAAAGTGAACTTGCCACTAGGCATGGATATGTTACAGAGCTAGATGTCTAGAAGTTTTAAAAGACAATTTATAGACCTCCATGAGTCTTTGGACTGTAGTGACCTAATCCCACCCTCAGTTACACAGATGGAGTGGGAAGTGGACACTGTTCTGCTTTGACACTGAACACCATGCTTAAAGCATCCATTTAGTGCTGCATTTATTTGAACCTTGTAGTCTCTATGTTTCTAAAAGGCCTTGAGGATGTTAATTACTTTTACTGACATGCTGTAAATGTGTTAAGGATTCTGAAGTATTCACAAATGCTTTCTCAGAAACTAGGAAGTTGGTAATGAGTGGGTTTTGGCTTTTGATGATCTCTGCAGTGAATATGTAGGGTAAAAATCTGGTCAACACATGATCTGTAAACTTGAAATCCAGTTTGCTATTCCATTAAAATAACATATCTCTACAGGACTTGATATGACAGTGGAAAGGCTATATTTCACTGAAGGATAATGTTTTGCCATTTGTTTAGTGAATTGCTTAAGGATGCTTTCTTTGTATGAAGTGCAATGTTATTTTAGAATTAATTAGTTGTTCCTAGTTCCATGTCTGTGGAAAAGTTCGGCAATTTTTTTTGGTGTTTCCTAAACCTTCAAAACTTCCCTGTTTTCATATTTTAAATTTCCCCTGGGGTTTAACTTCTATTTCAAAGCTTTAGGGAGGGCTAAGTGGTTTATATTTATTTTCTTAGGGTTTTTTTTTCCACTGGGAAATGTTTAGTTTTAAATTCTGTGTATGTATTTCCCTATTCAAAATTCCTTCAATCTGTTTTTCATATTCGTTTAGAACATTCTTTTGTCCTTTGGTCCAGTTGCTTAGGAATACCTGAGCAAAATGAGGGAAGAATTGAGGAAGGAAAAGGATTGCTACTAGCCACAGAGCTACGTTAAAAGGCAAATTTTAAGAAGTTCTGAAATAGACACATGGTCTTTCTAGCTGGTATAATCAAATTTCAGTATGAATTTCTGCTCATGTAACACTAAATGGCCAAGCAAAGCACCACTGCAGTCAGTTACTGCATGGCATAATTTCCATCCATTTTGGTTAATGTAGGTCATCAGGAGATAAAAAGCAAATTTGCCCTATGAGTACCTAGCTAACTGTAACCCTCTTTCCTAGCAGACAAAATTGCTCATCTTTTTCTTTTTATTCAAGCATAAGTGACAGTTCAAAAAAGTTCTGAAATCATCTTTTCAAAGATGGAAATATTACGAACAATCTTCAAAATAACGGCTCAAGTCAACTCCAAATGTGTTCTAAATAAACGGGGATTTTAGCATGTGCTCGTGAACTCTTGTTTTGAAAAAGCAGTACCAAAAAAGACATTTTTCCATGTGATTTCAGAGCACCGATGTAAGAGAGTCCCTTTTGGATTTAGCAGTGAACCTGACAGCATTTTTCCAGGATTGCATCATGTGTTTCACTCGCACTTTCACATCCTGTATTAAACCACATGCATGCACGTCAACAAGACAAGATTGTAAAAGGAGTGTGACTGGGGAATTGTTTTCATGATATTTGATAGCAGTAATTGCAGCCACTGCTGTTTCAAAGCAACTGTGGTTATACTACACTGTGTCAACAAAAGTCAGTTTTGCCATGTGGAAACCTAATTACTTCAGAATGATCTGTTAGAAAGCACTTTTGAAATAGCCAGGCCATTTATACAAATCAGTAAAAAATATTTGTGCATGAGACCTTTCTTAAATAAGAGCTTTCATGTGTTACAGTTCGAGCAGTACAGTGACAGTTATGGAAATAATAAAAAAGTAGAGTTCTGTTTAAGAGGTGGTAGGAAAATTTAGTAGGTGATAAGAAAATATGAGTATTTCCCTATGATTTGTGAGATAAACCTGGTAGGGATATTATTGAATAGAAAAGAGGGTGGATTTTTTTTGCTGTTTTCTTCAGCTAGATTCTAATATTGTGGGAAATGGGATGGAATTTAGAATAATACGTTTTAGAGAGACCATGCAATGTCAGGGGTATTTATCTGGGTAGTATTTGCTCCAGAAAATTACTAACTTTTTTTTATTTTTTTGGTCCTTCAGTAATGTAGTTGTTCCCAACAATGTCTTATCTTTTACATGTGGCTGTTTGTCACTTCTGAGCTGTTTAGGACATCTGTTAATAAAATATCTTTTCCCCCATCACTATGAAACTAGAGAATATCACAAATTTGCTTAGCTAAGTGTGCTGTTCTGCACCTACACTCCTACTATTTGCTGTAAGTGGCTCTTACTACCACAAAAAGGTAGAAATCCTTACGACTGTAGAAATCCTTACAACTGTAAAGGAATGTTGCAAGTTCCATGGATGTCTGAGCTTCATAGTAAAACTGGGTTAACTGATGTTTTTAAAAGTCTGCCTTAGTTATCAAGGCACAGAACTGTAATTTATGGATAATCCGTTATGTGTGTGAAGAGCTCCAGGTCTCCAGGACCACTGCTGGAGGCTTGCTCTGCTGGTGGGCTCAGGGCCAAGGAGAGCAGATGGCTTGTGCCCACACTGAGCCCAAGTCTCCACTGATTGCCAGGTGGCAGCCACCAGTCATGCACACAATTATTGCTTTTTTTGTGTGCTTTTTTTTGGGTTTTTTTTTTTTTTTTGGTGGTTTGTTTCTTTTTTCATCGTTTTGGGGTTTTTGGTTGTTCAGCAGTTCTAAGCTAATCTAAGTGGTTTACTACAGACATCCAGACCAATGTTTAGTGTCATTGAGCAGGACATGAAAGAATGTAGGCTGTTTGTTATGGGTTGTGTCAGCACAAAGCAGTTTAAAGGTGCAGAACTAGCTGGAGCTGGAGAGCTGTGTGGAAGCAAACAAACCCAGTATGGTATCACCAGCCCTTCTGAGCTGCTCCTGGCATTAGAAACAGGTTTTTTTTTCTTAGAGAAGACTCAGTAGTTTTCTGCAAAGGCTAGCCTGAGAATAAAGTATCACATGGACACTGTGGAAAAATCCAGAGATGAGAACTGAGGAGGGAACTGAGAGGTGACATGATTTGACACTGCAGCTCTGCTCTTGCAGGTAAAGTCATTGCAGCCTTATCTCCTTTCCATGCTCTCTGGAGCTCCCTGTGCACAGCTCTGCAAGTGCCAGGAAGACTGGAGCTGGCTTTTGGCATCTTGTTCCTAGCACAGTGCTGTTCATCCACTGTAGATCATCCAGAATTTGGCTTTTGATTGGACACGATAAATCAAAAATTGCAAAGAGTCGAGTTGTGCCAGATATCCTACTCTCATCAACAGGCTGCCAGGGACTTGTGTGGCTCCTTTCAAAAGAACTTGGTGCACTTTTAAGACTATTAGATTTGTCCAGTTAAAATCTCCTGGGAAAGGATTATAGGGAGAGACAGGGATGGACAAATGCTGCATTAGTTCTTCCTAAAGACTAAGTCAGTGAGAGAAAATTCAATGTAAGAAAGTCTGTAGAGTACAAGAATTTGTCTCAGGATAGTTACTCATTATTTCTTTGAAGAAATCAGTGTCATGTGAAAAGAGTGCTAGTCTTGAAATGTATCTCGTGCTAACAGCTTTTTATTATATTTTTTCCGCCAGAATAATGTAAAGGGGGCAGAAATAATGTTTAAAAACCTCATTGTGCTCTGATCTGTATGACTATTCCATATCTAGAGCCTCCTGGAGGAATTTATGTTTTACAGTTTTTTTATTTATTCTGGATTAGGGAATAGCTGGTTTTACTTCCCTGCTTTCTTCTTGCTTCCCCCTCCATGTTCCAGGATTGTCCAAGAGGTGATATGGTGTCTGTGACACAAAGTTTACTTGGATTTCTCTTTAAAATACCATGTAAAATTAGTTCGTGCTTTATATAAATTATAGAAAGGTATTAATATCGCCCTGCAAACAGTTTGAACCATAAGCATAATTTTTGCAAACCAAGGAAACGTAAACTGTGCAATTGGAGTAAGAATCATGGGGGAATGAAAGCTAGATGGTGATTTGAGGAATAGATCTAAATGCATAAATCTATAAGACATATTTATATATCCAAGACAATCTGTAAGTAAGTTACCACTGACATATTGGTAAGTGCAATGGTGGTTATCCCTGCAGTTGTTCTATTTTCAGTTTATTTGGCTTTTCAGGTATATAACAGTGAGTAGCTCTGTGCATGTGGATGTATTCTGCCATTACATTACAATATTTAAACTCCTCCTCAGCTGTGTTTAATGCTGATATAATCATGCTAGTAGAAACTGTTGTAAGCAAAACCTACTCCTGTGTCTTCACAGTGTGGACTGTAATGATGCTTTTGGAAATAATTTGTGGTTGAGGGCTTCATGCTGTTAAATTCACTTCCTCTGCTTCTTTGCTTGGAATTCTTTAATTCAAAGAAAATATGTTGGTGGGAGTCACCCATCTATGCAAAACTTGCACAGTGATTTCATAATACTTGAGGGTTATGCTTGCATCTATAATTTAGCTAAATAAAGAACTCCTGTTTTTCAGACCTTACCAGTTCGGAAAATCCCATGCAAAGCCAATGCTCCTTCAGGGTCTTTTTTTGCACGGGACAACACAGCAAATTTCTTATCCTGGTGCAGAGATGTAGGTGTGGATGACACCTGCCTGTTTGAATCAGAAGGTTTGGGTATGTATTTCTTTATGTAGTAGTTGGTAATTTTAAATAACTCTTCTTTTGTGTTTAGCCTTGAAAGACAGAAGGGCTTTTGCTACATCCTGACTCTAAATCTGACCTGCGTTTGACTGTGTTAATTCTGCCACTTGTCTGTAGGATAAACAAATAAAGTACACATCACACAATACTCATTTAAGTCAATTTTAAGAGGAACTTAAATGAGAGAAAAACTTGGCTATGTTTTCTTGCACGCAAATGCTGTTTCACCTGACACATACTTTTTTGAGTCTGGAATGCTGTTCCCTAGTTCAGTGTAAAAGATAGTGCTTTTCTGTTTTGGGAGAGTAGGGCACAAGTGCATGCTCAGTTCTGTCTGCAGCCATTTGGTTATTTGTGCAGATTTAATGAGTTGCACAGGAGAAGATACAAAATCTTTCTGTTTCCTGTGCTTACCATTTTTTCCAGCTGGTTCCCTTGTGCAGCTCTGGACAGAAATTATCCAAAACTACTGCTTCAGAGTGTTCCATCAAAAGAATTGTACTGCTCAGGAGATCACTGTTCTAATAGTACATATTCTTCATTGTTCTAACTTTTCTCTCTTCAAAGGAAAACTTAGGAATCTTGCCTTGAGATCTTTTCAGCCAAATCTCATGAAATGAAGAGAGTCCAGTGTTTGTTTTCTGAACTCAGATAAAAGTGCAAAGCAGCCGTGGTGACAGAGATCAGTTTCTGTGGAAGACGAATGAACGCACTGTGCTGAATCAAGGAGCTTCTTTGTTCTGTTGCTCAAAAAGCCTTTGCCCTGTTGAAGCTCTTACATGTGTTGTATCTGATCTATTCCCATTCTTTTACAGTCTTGCTCTACTTCTGTAGTCTAGCACAAATATTCCTGAGACAAATTTTTTTTTTCATTTGTCTGTTCTTTTGTCCTGGGAGGTTTTAAAATTACTTTTTTTAAATATATCTGGGACAAAATGTGTGTCAGAGAACAGGTTAGTATTACAAAGGTGACAAATAGTAAGGAGAACATATGTATTGACTCTGTTTTGTTACTGAAATTCTTATTTGGTATGGTAAATCATGTGGGAGATGAACAAAAATTGTAGTTTCAGTGATTTGAAATGGTGAAGAAGCTGGACATTTACCTAGGACCAAGAAGCTTGTAAACACCAGGAGACCTCCAATGCCTGGGGTAGGCAGAAGAACCTCTGGTTAATGGAATACTTCAGTTATTTGGGGTTTGTACTGCTGTGGTAAGCCCAGTGGTTTGCCATTGCTCCATTAAGAAGTTAATTGTGTAATGATGGCACATTGATAAAGAACTTTTTTGTGCACTGTTAAGAAACTAGATCTTGTTTAGAGATGGAATTGACATAGCTGGAATACTGTCATTTCCTGATAATTTAATTTTCACGTATACACAGTGCCTTGCCTGCCTCAGTAAAACACAGAGTGCAAATACACCTGAAAAGGTGGTGTTCCAGAGGACTTCCTCTCTCACAAACAGAAATTAAATATGACGGAGTCCTCAAACTTGTGCTCTGTTTTGTTTGATTAGCGACTGATTTTCTTCACTGATTGAGAACTACGTTCTGTTTTTCTTCCCTTGTTATATAATATACTAGTAGAAAAGATTTATGGTGCTGGAAATAGGATTGGGACTTGGTAATATTTTGACTCATTTTTATGAGCTTGAGGAGGAGATGGAAACCATGCCATTAAAAAAATAAAGAAGATAGATAAAACCAGCAGCTATTATTCTCCCTCAGTTTTAGCATTAGCTCAAAGTTTTGCTTTCATCTGAGATTTTCCTCATGCATTAAAAATAATGATAAATCATAACAGTTGCCAATCTAAAGCTTTTATGTTCCTCTCTCTCCCACAAATCACTTCACCACTGCATGGGAAACAAAAATCCAGCCAAGGTAAGTAATATCAAAGGTTCTTTTCAAAGTAGTGAGAAATGTGTGTGAATGGTATCTAAGTGTTTGCACTGCCTCATTGAATTCTGTATTTTTTATGATAAATATTTGGGATGAAATTATGGTTACAGAGATACTGTTTTATGCATTTTTTTTCTGTTTTTCCCCATGGCTAATAAACTCAGTAAATTGGTGTGTAAATTGTTGGTGATTTGTGTAAATTGTTGGTGATTAAGCAGCTTTTTTATGTCTATGGTGGACAGCTTTATTGTGTCAATGTTCTCAATTGAGTAGATTTCTGTTCTCATTTTTTACTCTTACTCTGTCTGCTTTATGATATGTAGATAATTAATTAGAGCCACAGAGTGATATCTTCTTCATGCTACTATATCATATAAAACATTCCTGAGGTCTTCTTCTGGCAAATATGTACTCTAGAATTATAAGAGTGATTTGGAAGATTTAGTGCTCTGAAATACTTGAATGATGGATTTATGACACTACTGATTTTAAAGAAGTACCAAGTATATTAGAGATCAACAAAATGAGATCTGTACTAGCAAAGGATTTCTTAATTACTATTATTTCTCATTACTTGTGGATTAATTTAGCAGTTTATGAAATTATTTAAAGTTAATTATGGTTTCAAGTGCTTTTTTGGATTTGGGGTATTCAGCTGAGCTAAACAAGGAAACAAGATTGAAGTCTTTCTTCAAAATAAATAGAAGGAAATCTAAACAGAACGAAAAATAGATAAGTGCTTGATATTCCAGTAGATATAATTATGCCATCTAATCAGCAGTTACTTTAAAGATTACTGAAGGAGAACAGTAGAGAGCTCAAAAGTTTGAAGACTTGTACTGCGAACTTGTCAGTAGTGCACCATATGATGTATTTTACCTTGCTGAATGTTATCATGCTTCAACGTAGGTTAAAATGCAAACAAATTGGAAACACAGTTTCCTTTTAAGATTTTTACCACAGCCAGAGCTGACTGGTAACAATTTATCTCCAAATGCAGAGGCATGGCAGGCAGGTTTCCAAGTTAATGCCTTTGCAAAGAAAGGTGGCTGGGGTACATGAGCATCTGCAAAAATTAGAGCAACAATGCAGGGATAATGTTGAATGCTGCAAACCAGAGGGACACTCTGCATGCTCCCTGCACTCCTTGCCAAACTTAGCATGCTTGTCGTATTTTTTATTTTCATGGTTAGTGTATTTAAAGGAGAAGGAGTTAGCTTGGTTCATGCCAAAAGCTGTGATCCAAAATCTGAATTTTGATCATCTGTGCAGCTTTTGAAGTGCAGTGTAATTGAATGGTGTTCTTAGATATATCAGACTATGTAGGACTCTGAACATAATGTGCTAACTCTTTGCAGTGTAAGAATATTAATACTGCCTGTAACTCCTCTATTCCCATGATAAGTATGCTTTGTAAATTCTCCTGTATAGGTTTTAGGGCAGCAGATAAACACAGCTATTGTAATTTTATTTATGGAAGCATTTTAGGTGGAGATATTTGAGATATTTGTAATTGTGCTCATGCTTGAAGAGCACAACACTCAAAGAAAACTCTTGGACAAATAAGAAGAATGGTAAGATTTTCTATGATTGCTTTAGTTAAGTGAACTTACAGCATAAATTCTGAACTCTCTGTGGTAATGGAGTGTTGTTGGATGATTATAGGATTTGGAACCAATGAATATTCTGCATCTCTTCCGTGATAAAGTCTACCCGGCAAGAGAAGGGTTTGCCACCAAGTGTGCCAGCATGCTGATGTGCCATTTGTTGTGGGAGCTGTTGGATGCTGTTGATGGTTGATGTTTTGTGCTTGGATATTCGATGCACCTGTGCACACAGGATGTGACATGGACTTCTTTTGATGCAACTGATCGATTAGCACTTCACAGACTGGTTTCCTAAATAAAACCTATTTTAATGGAAATAGCGAACCGAAACACAAACACCTCTGATCTCTCTGACATTGTTGGTTTAAACGTTATTTTGAAAATACTCAAACGTTGATTGCTTAAAAATATTTTATACCTAGGGGGAAATGATTTTATAAATTAACGCTGTAGTTTATCTGATTTCAAGATGCAAGTTTTTCCTTCTCTTGTGGACTTACACATCTACCTGTTGTAACACCATGTTAAAGTTTACATGAAGTTGCATCAGAATAAGGTTTTGTCCCATCTTTCCCAACACGTTACTAAACTACTCATTATTGAATATGTCTGATTTTGAGGACTATAGAAGCATCCTGGATATTGTGTTATTACCACTGGATTTGTATCACAAATTAATGGATTTCAGTAAATTATTAGTGTTTAGATTATCTCTGTATTTCTTCTGGATGAATTCTTGACTATCCTTAGGTCTCCTATGTTTGACACCTTATCTGTTTTGAGACTTCCATTAGTGATTGAGTTGAAACAGGGCAGGGAATGTGGGGGAAGCAGAAGTGTGTCATAGCATAACTCTGATGCAGAAGCAAGGATAAGTTTGGGATAAGTTAAGAGCATTGAAGAAGCAATTTTGGGGTTTTTTTGTTAAGAAAGAAAAGCCTTCTGTAGGACCAGAATAAAAAGTGTTAAAGGAGAAAGTGAGAGACGATAGGAAGAAGGATCAAAGGACCAACATTTTGGAAAACTTCCCCTAAACTTGTGTGAGTTCTGATGGCAATTGGAAAGCTGTGATAATAAATACTGAGGCACTTCAGAAAACTCTGCTTCTAGTGAGCTAAGGAATTAATTAGAAGGTAGCATGGAGGGAGCATGTAAATATGCAGGCAATGAGGACAGCAGCTAGGAAGCATTTAAAGAGATGAGATGAAAAGCAAAAAGGTCGTAACTGTCAGGACACCTAAAATAAGCTGGACTTGTATGCACTATTTCTGAATTTTTCTATTGCATTCTTGTCAAACAAATGCTATCAGTGAGATTCTCTAGCAAGATGGGTATTTCCATTCATTTTATGCAGCAGATCTGCATAAAATAATATTTGTTTGTCTCAGAAGTCCCCAAATACATATGCTGTATAGTCCTCAGGAATGCTAATATTTTCCTGTTAGAAGCACTGTGGTGTCCTGAGATGACCTGATGTTTGTTTTTGTGGTTGGGTATTGCCTGCACACATCTTCATCCTCTAACAATGATTTCACTGTGTCACGTTGTTCAGTGTGAAATGCATGAAATGTGTCTAGATCATGTTGAGTAAGACTTCCTGAAGGTTGATGAATTTTGTTTGGGTGGAGCATTGTTTTGCATTTTTAACCAAATTTTCTTCCAGCTATATTTATGGATCTTTTTGCAAATAGTAGTCGTTGAACCTCTCTCCTCCATTCCAAGGTCATTCAGAGGTGCATCTGTATGAATTGCCACTGACTCTCTTTGACTGTTCCAAACCCAGTTTATTCCATTAATAGTTTGGGGGATGCCTTGCTTCTTAAAATCCAGTTTTATTTTGGGGCTGTCCCAACTGGTTTGAAACCAAAGTAGTGGAATACATGTCTAGGGTCATGAATGTAACACTTTAAAAATACTGATTACTAGTAAACATAAACGTTTAATGAAATTACTCTGTTGTGGGAAGGAAGAATAATGAAAATAGCTGAATGTCCAAGTGTTCATCATTTATATTCTTAGTGACAGATGGCTGAAGAATAAATATATTTTTCCTAGTGCAGTGCCCTTTTAGTTTTCATGCTCTGCAGTTTCACTTCTGGAAATAGGTTTGGATGAGATTAGAGGGTGCCCTCAAAGGGCTAAACTAGGAAAAGATATTGGGGTGAACACTCAACTCCCACCACCTGTATTTATCCATGTCAGTAGAGCTGTTGGCTGAAGTCACAGAAGCTGAAGATCTGCCCCAGGGCATTCATTATCTAGGGATGTTTAAGTCTGTGGATTCCCATTTTGGGTCTCATAAATACATAGAGCAAAGTAACTACTTCCAGAGCTTTAACTAGACATTGAAATATCTTTTTCAGGTATGGTATTTTTTCTTCATGCATTTGAGTTAGGTGAGTCTTTGGATTACCAAAAGTTTATGTAGCTGATGTCTTGACCTTAACTCATTAAAAACAAATTTATTTTGGTGCTGTTCAGTTTTTTTCTGATTTATACAAATAGCCACATAATTACTTTTTGGTCTCAATTCAATCTGAAGGGGAAGGTGCAAATCTTCTGATTATTGTGGAAATTTCTAAAACCTGATTTTACCCACAACATGAGGGTTTTATTCTAATAGGTATTTCTGAAGAATAGATGACAATGTACTCATAATTACTTTTTTCTCTTTTCTTCTATTTTTCCTTTCTTCTTCTTCTTGGACTTCTGGGGAGCTGATTATGCAAACAGCCACAGATATTTTTTACATTTATCGCTTTTGCATTTTGCTTGTATGCTTTGCACCTGTTGTGGAATATTACTTGTTCTGAATCGTGGGAGGGAAATGTTTATGGTGGTATTTCATAATTAAGTCACCTCTGAAGGCAAGGGTAACTGAGGTTCTTGTGAATAGATTCCTTTGGGCAGATGAGAGTGAAACCACACTGAATGATCAGTGCATGTGTGTATATATATATATGTATATATATAAATGTGTGTGTGTATATATATATATGGGGCAGGTAGGTTTATTTTAGATCAGTTTGGTTGCAGTGGAAAGGAGATATGTAGCCATTTTGGTTATTATCATCTATAGGAATGCAACAATATAAAAGTGTGAAGATACCACTGAAAATAATTTAGAGGGAAAAGAGAGAAAGGATAAGAGTAGAGAGTGGAGTGAGAGTTAATTGTTGCAATTCCAGTGTCTCTTGTTTGAAGTGATGGTCGCAGTCCTGTTCTGTTGAGGGCAGGGAAGCCCATGAAACACCAATTTCAGTGGGTTAATATTCTCTCAGGTTCAGGTGGGAACACCCAGCGTGCCTCCCCTGGGGCAGGGGTTTTGCACTGCCTGGCAGCACTGTGGATCCCTGCTTTGCTCTGGTGGCAGGTCCCAGGAATGAGTCAGGGGACACTTTGGGGCACTTTGAGGGTTTGTGACACCTAAAGCATGACAGGCACCTCTCACACCAGTGTAGCTGAGCCAGTTCTGCCCCACGAGAAGGGCTGAAATGGAGCTGTGGGTTCCCCTGTGGAAATGTGAGTGTCCCAACGCCTCCCACAGAGGGGAGTTTTTCACCCGAGCCAGCTGTGTCAGGGAGGACATTGCCATGATAAAAAGCACTATCCCTCCTCGCAGAATCTGCATCCCACCAGCCTTTCCCCCTGTTTGGCTCCAGATGCAGAGGCTGGTTTGTCCTGGTCACTCTCTGCTGGTGGCACATCCCCTCTGTGCCTGGGCTGCTCCCCTGCAGTTCAGGTGTTTCACTACCACACACCCCAAAAATCTCCTTTCCTTCGCTCAGGGAGAGCAAACCTGGCCTCAGCAAAGCACCTGCTGCTTTTGCAGATGGATGAGTGAGACATTAACCTTAACATTTATGTCTCTCACAATAATGAGAAGACCAGGCTGTGTCACAGCTCCTTCTGAAGCGTAAAAACTACTCTGTGTGGAACCCAAGCATGCAGACTTGCCTGGGTTTGCAGGACAAAGAATCTCTTTTTTATCTGCTTGGGATTGTTATACTGTGATGAACTGATTCCTGCAGCATTCTAGTTTCATATTTGCTTTAAGTGTAGATGTACAAAAAATTTAGGACCACATTTGTAGTGAGGTATAGCTTTGCTAATGTGACTTTGTTTTTCTTTTTTAATTTAAATTGGCTAAGAAAAATAGTGATCTAAAGGATATGAATTGTCTTGGTTTGTAGAAAGAAAAGTATCACTCTAATGTTATTAATTTATTTCTGACATTCTACTAATTAAAGTGTTCTGCCAGATCTCTTGATTATTTTTAAATAGCTGTGAATAAATAGCTTGCAGATTCCCAATTACCCCAAGTAATTACTCAGTGATTTAGATAACCAAATGGAACTTCTGAACCGTCTGCACTCTGAGAACCACTCGTCAATCCCATCCTTTTTATTCCAGTAAAACTCCACTGCAAGCCAAAAAACCCCAAAGTTTTATCAGAGTCAGGAGTTACAAATGTTGATCATTAGGTTCCATTCCATCACAGAGATCTCTAAAATAGCTCTTATTTATCAGTGTTTTCCATCTTCATTTTGCTCTTCTAGTACTCCACAAGCAGCCAAGAGAAGTGTGCCTTTGTTTGCTGGAACTTGGAAGAATTGCAGCGAGGTAGGTGAAAATATTTAAAGAGTAAGGAAATATTTGTGTTCTTGACAGCAGTGGCTATTGAGACACACTAAATCAGCATAGCTCAAGCTAACTTTTGTGCTCATTAGCTTCAATTGGAATGTTTGTCTTGATGTCACTCTTGAGGGTAGTTGTTAACAAATAGTACAAATGTTATCGATGAAGATTATTTGTTGGCTGTCCTTGTATTAGGAGAGGAAAGATTTGAGAATTTTGTTTTTCTCTAAAGCTTTGAGCTGTTTCTCCTTCTGAAGTCAGATCTCTCTATAAAAAACTGTGATTTAATTAAGTTTGCTGGTAATAAATTGATCTTCACATGACTTAAATCTGACCAAGATCACTCTACCCATGCTGGACCTTCAGTACATTGAAATGTTATCTTTGACATCAAGACAAAGACGTTTGCTAAACAATCAAAATTACAATAACTAGAATGTGATTTTTTCCCCCTTTCTGCAGATGCAGATTTAACCAGCCCATTGCATAAGATTTGCTAAAAAATACATGAACAGCAGTGCTGCTGCCCAGTCTGGCGTGTAAACTGCAGTTGCATTCATCCGTGTGTGTCAGATTGTGGTGCCTTGCCATTCAGATAGTTTCATTAATTTCAGGGCAATTCCTTGGGGTGACAATCAGTGTGAAGAAGACCCCTGTTTATTCCTAGCTTAAGATCTAGTATTGGCCATGTTAGAATTGCATCATGTGTATTCATATTTTGTGAATGAACTCATATAGAAAACTAGAAATTTGTCTCGTGGTCAAGTTTCAGAAAAGCCCTTGCTGTCAGTGGAAGCTTATACAGGAATAACAATGTCAAAAAAAAAATAGTTGATTTCGGGTTTTCCATCATTTTGTTATCTCTTAAAGTTGGGCTCAAATGGCAACTTATTAACTTCCCACCAAGAAGAAAGTATTTTGATCTGCAGGTGTATAATAAAATTGATTTTAATGGATCCTAATTTACCTGAGTGAACAAACTGTGCTTTCAAGATCACCAGCTTGGAGACAGACCTACCAGCACCCACAGATTCTCTTGCTGGGGTGTAACTGTCAGGAATATCTGCCCCAGTTGGCTATTTGGTGGCATCCAGCTTCCTCAGGGAATGCATGTTAGAAGTTAGGCAGTGTTGGGTTCTTCTAAAATTGGTTGAGTTAGGTTAATTTCATTTTGCAGTGAGATTTGATGTCTCAATAGATCTGCAGGGGAATGAAAATAGCATCTCATCCTTTATATTTGTCTTAAGTTTCCATGTCTCAGATGTTTTCTGTTCCAGATATGAAAAGAAATAGTGAATAAGTAGATAAGCCATGTTTTCATTTATTGTGCGTGTCTATCCCTTTACCCTTAAAATATTTGTATTTTATTTTTTATTTATAATATACCAATATTGCCATATCTCATTAATGATTATTTTATATATTGCGCTTATGCTTCTGTATTTTTGTTTCTTTATTTTAATTTTATTTATAGCTTAGGGGTCAAATAACGTCTGTCTGTTTTTCCTGCTCTAGAATCCCTTCAAAAACAAACCCCTGTTTTTAATCTTGTATGCTTCCAAGGTACACAAAACCTGAAGTGGCACGTCAGGTTAATGCAATTGAAAACCAAATGTGTGATGCCATTTTTGCTGAGCTGTGGTAAACTAGAACTACGTGGGAAAGGAGAATTGCTAATTGCCTTCCTGAAGTGTAGGAAAGAGCACATTGAAATGACATTGTTGTGCTGCTTTTGAGCAGGAGAGTCAGATGTGTGCTTTGCAAAGCCAACCAGGTCTGTTGGCAGCCCTGGGGATCTGCTTTCCAGAACAGGAGCTGCAGAGATCTTTGAAAAAGTGCCTCGGTCTGGTTTTAAAGAACAAAAAGAGTAAGAGACACTGAGTAATTTTAGAAGCAGAAAGATGTGTTCAAAGTTGTTACTCACCACAAGGACTCAGCTTTTGGCACACTTTGCCCAGCTGGGTTACTGCTAGTCTGCAGGGTCTGTAACTCCCGTAAATCAACCTAAGCTTTTTTATTTCATGCAAATAGACTTGAGATTGAGGCAGAATGAGGATTACTTGGGGAGGAGTTAAGATAAGCTCTGTTCTGCTGAACTTGAACTTGTATTCAGCAGATCCTCTGTGGAGGAGGGGAGACAGGTGATAATTTACCTTGGCTTGAGTCATGCTTTTAGCATGTTATCTCACAGTGTCCTCTGAGCCAAACCAGAGACAGATGGACCTGATGGATGGGCTGCACAGTGAGGGAAACTGGTGTGACCACTTGGCTCAAAGAGAGGCAGTCCAGAGATACTAATACAAATAGAGTTGCCTGATAAGTTGTCCTGAATTTCAGTTGTTTACGAAAACAAAATCCTGAGATCATCTGCGAAACTTCACTGGCTAAAATGACAAAGTGTGTCACTGGCAGATGTTGTGTGGATAGATACAGTGAGAGGATTTCTCAGAGAGGGAAGTGTCCTTCAGGATGGACCTGACCACTGACAGTGCGCAGGACTATTGCAGTGGATTGCACAGGTCCAACCTTCTCCCTAAGTATTTGAAAGTCAGACGTTATACAGTGGAAAACAGCTAAAATACCTTTTCTGCACAAAGAATGAAGTTCTTGGGTTACTGTTAAACTCTGGGGGGTTAAACAGCCCTCACAGGTCTTTTGGAATTATTCTTGAGCAATTCCAAGGTCTTTCTGCTATTGTATTCAGTTTTACCTTGATAAAAATGGAAAGTGGTGCTCTGAAAAGTCTACCAGAGATCATGTTACAGCCCAGTGCTGCTTTAATGTAATTGTGAGAAGCCAGGCTAGAAAGGAGCAGAAAAGGAAATGCTCAGCATACCTTCCCAAACAGAATTTGCACCTCTACCCCTCGCCGAAAAGACGTGGGTTTTGCAATTTCTACTCTCCAGCAACTTTGCTTCAGGTTGATACAACATGTGGGAAAAAATAAAGTGTGTGCGTGTTTGTTCATTGATTTTATTTTTCGACTTTTCACCAGAGGAATTCAGAATACTGGAAGTACAGGAAACTTTAAAAATCTGTCACAAAGACAAAACGCAGAAATTCTGAAAATCAGCAGAAGCAAAGAAGCAACATTTCTGAAAGTGGAAGGGTTTTATTTGATGACTAAGGCTGTATGCAGGAGTAGGCTTAGAGCCCAGTGGGAATTTAATGATTTACAGCCTGTCAGCATCTGCAGACAGACAGGAAGTAAATAGATTGTGTATAAGTGCTTGCATCAATGTTGGCTGACTTTTCAGGCTGCACCAGTCAGAAGCCAGTACAAGCACAGATTTGGTTCTTGGTTTACTTTCTCTTAATTTACTAGGCAGTAGTAAATTAAATGTTGGCTAAATTAAAACTTATCAGAAAAATGCAGCAAATTGTATATGCACTTATATATTTTCTCTGTGCACTTCTAGCGTTATTTTGGTATTTAGCTTAAATTTTCAATATGTATATTTGATACTGCTCAATATTTTAGTGTCCAGGTCTTTATCTCGACAAGTCAGTGTAGTTCTGCATTGGGACTATGGACTTTTCTGCTACAGGAGCAAATATGGCTTCATTTGTGGAAGTGGTTTGCTATGGGAAGCCTACCTGGCATGATAACTTTTCCAAGCTGAAGTCATTCTCTGAAATAGGAACTCTGATGTTTATCTGGGTTTTGTTCAGTGTTGGCAAATAAAAAACAAAACAGAAGGGGATTATCAGCGATTGGGAAAATGGGATGCACTTTTGGACTTCTGACATCTGTCCAAGCTCTGCGGCTTGCTGTGAGATGCTGACTCAATCACTTGCCATAAAGCTTTCAAAATACCTTTCAAAAAGAACTTTGCTCTTCAGGTGCTCTGTTTGGAGTTTGTCCATGCTGAAGGTGCATGTATTTTGTTCTAGCTGGAGCTACAAGTGTAAACAGAGATCTGAAGAGAGGCAGTCAAAAATCAATTAGTGAAAACACTAACCACTGCTGAAGAGTTTATGTCTCAGTTTATTTATCTATAAAGTCAGTATAATAGCTGAGGCCAGGAAAACCCTTAATCTCTTTTCCTAGTGTTTCTTTGAAAACCACTAACACAAAGCGTAAGTTGTCAAGTAATTTGAAAAGATGCTATTTGGAAAGAAAAAAATAAAATAAAAACAAATGTACTGAACTTGACTCTGTCCTGCATGGTATAGCAATTTCTGAGGTCTAATGCTGTTCATAAATTATGCACCAACATATATCAGACAGAAAAGTTGAAAAAATACCTTTATTTCCTGTAAATTTGATTAACTGAGAGACTCCATCTACATTAACTTTTTTCTATTAATTTGAAATGATGGAAGTAATTGTTGGTATACTTTATACATGTTTATTAATGTGTGTACCATTCTGTTATTGCCCAGAAAGTAGAAATTCTTTCCACCAGTTTGTTTTAAAATATGTAATACTGTAGATGGACTAGTAATTTCACTTTTGCATGTTTCCAAAAGGTTTGGGGTGGAGCCTCCTGGATTAATAAAGTTGGAAAAAGAGATTGAACAAGAGGAAACACTTTCAGCTCCTCTTCCATCTCCTTCACCATCACCCACGAAGTCCCCTGGGAAAAAGAGCACAGGGAAACTGTTGGATGATGCTGTAAGTTCTGGGAGGAAGCTTCTTCCTGTCTTATCCATTATGATATGCACTTGTGCAACACACACACTAGTTGAACATCTCTCTGTATTTTAAACATTTGTAGATTTACAGAGTTCATTTATTTTTGACCGTAATTATTTAGGTCTGAAGAATTACTTTTGGGGAAAAAAAAAAGTCACAGTGTGTAGGAGCTCTGCAGCTTAGCCTAGCTTTGTGCTTAGGGCCACATTCCCTTCTTATTACTCTTTTACTCCTTATTCACCAACTCCCACTTGCTGCTTTGTCTGAGGAAGGACTGAGTCAGGACAAGATTTGGCTCCTACTGACTTGTACTGAATGTTAACAAACACTTCTAAGATATTTCAGCCTGATTTTTATGCTGTTCTGCATGATTCTCACATAGTAAAAAAACCCCAAGCATTGTTTTCCTCATTGTTAGAACAAAAGCATCTTGCTTTGGATTTCATTAAGCTTGTTGCAGCATATTGAGCGTTCTTGTTTCTGGTGCAAAGCCGTAGGGGTTCATTGGAGACAGCTGGAATCAGATGAAAAGGACACATTTGGAGACCATGAAGAGGTTAAACTTGGAAAGTACAAATCTAGCCTGTAAAAAAGGAGCAGTTACCATAGTAACTACTACATTGCAAGGTAGATGTGCCACCTGGGAGTTACAAAGCACTTCTTGAAAAATCCATGTGCCACTTCCCTGTTACAAAGAGCAGATGGAATAGAATGTTCCTTCGTTTTGTTTTTTATTTGATGCATAAAATTACATTTCAAATTTTCTGCTTTGTATTTCTTCCTTAACTTCGCAAAAGCACTCATGTTTCAACAGAATTGAGAATGAGCAGCTATGTGTGGAAGGAGGATGGTGACTGCATATCTTGCAGAAATTGAACAGAGAGTGTGCAGGTTGTCTCTAACCACCTCCTTTAATTTAGAAAGCAGTAGGGATAGAAACAGAATGGAATTCATCCAGCTAGATTCCTGACCTGCACTGCCCCAGACACTCACACCATAAAATAGCAGCAGTGCTCATATAGTCCAGACACAAAATAAAATAGAATGTAATTCCTCCCTCTGCTTCCTTATTTGATTTCCAAATTCCACTCAATATTCTGTGTCCTTTGGGATAGTCAGGCAATGGAAGCCTCAATAGCAGGATCAGCAGTGAAGGTCTTATTCTCCTCTGTTTTACACCAGAATAAATCTGTTGCCTTTCATTCTCCACAGACCAAAGATGGCTCTATTTTGGTTACTCCCTTCAAAACAGCCTTGAGCTTGTTTAGGCCCAGCTACTCTGGATTTTTGGTTCCTTAGATGAACTCTGGTAGATGAAGCATTAAGTTCTTGCTCCCCATTTTCAGCTTCGAATTCCAAGTGTCTCCAGGGGTGATAAATGCCACAGGATATGATGTCAGGAATCCCTGATTATCCAACAGTATTCAGAGGGCCATTGCCAAATAGCTCCCTAAGCACAGTCCCAGTCTTGATACCACATTCCAAGAAATACAGCAAGTCACCTTTTTCGTCCTCAGCAAGCTGTACCTGGATCTAAGTCATCGACCACTGACTTCATAGAAGTTATTCCTGTTGTACATTGACTATTTAAATAGTTTATTCACTAGAGATGGAGGCTAAGTTTCACCCATGGTGATAAAAATCACTTGAGTTACTGTTCTTAAAATTCAAAATGTGATTAATTCAAATTGAAGACAAGTCATCCTATACTTGAGAAACACTTTTTATGTGTAAAATACGTGTGGATTTCTTCTGTTAAGTGTTACTTTAATTATTTTTTTCATAAAAATATTATGCCCTGATTAAAAAAAACCCAAAAAGTCTTAAGAATGCTTATAAAAATCCTCCACAAAGCAATAAAGTTATTCAGATAAATGCATTGAACAATTTCAGGAATAATTGGAAAGCCTTTAAATCCCTCAACAGGGCTTGTTTCAAAAGTACAGACACAATAATTGGTTGCCTTATAAGTTCTTCTTGGCTTATTTAACATGATGTAACTTAATTTTTAAAGCAGATCTGAAAAACATTTGTACTTCAGAAGCCTTATCTATTCATGATAGCCAAAACATTTCTTAGAGTGCTACAGCTTTGGCCAGGCATTTTTCTTTTTATGAAACCATTCAAGACTTAATTTTTTAGCTATTCTGAAAACATCCTTTCCTGGGCCTCAGATCGTTTTTACAGGCCTTAGTTTACAAACTGGACATGAAAAAGTCTTTGGCATATTGTTGGAAGTGGACAAACATCTACAGGTTCCTCTGGCATTTGTCATCCAAGAAAACCACAGTATCTGAAAGGGCTGCACTCATTCTTGCTGTTCCTATGCAGAAGTGCAATTCAAATGCCAAATAAGAGTTTCACAACCAGATCTGCTCTTTTGACATTGATGCCTTTTCTACTTTCCCATCATCAAAGAGTACAAAATAGACTTTTACTGGACATCAGTGCCTTTCGGAGCACATGCCAGACCAAGGAGGCTGAAGTCAAGCTGAAGGAGCTAATAAAAAGCAGGAAAGTGGTTTTCATCAGTGTTTTCTCAGCCCTTATTTTTGGGGATATGTAGTTAGGTTTGGCAGTGATAGTGTACTTGAGGTCCCTTTAAATTTGATTGAACCAGTTCTAACAAGGAGACCATCAAAGGGCAGTTGAGAATACTGGGGAGCATCTTGGCATGAATTTTGGACACTATCACAATGGAATTTGGATCATATCAAAATATCACAATATTTTCTTATTTCCTAAGGTGTTAGTGCACAATTTTAAAGAGGCAGAGCCTCTTACTGGTAAGGAAGATGCTTCTATATTTGGATGTATTTAGAAGGTAGAATGCATCTTGTGATATCTTCATTTTTCCTGTTAGCTACATTAGCACTCGGAGCTGATTCACCATCAAATACTGAGAGCACATCTACAAAAGTTCTGTGCTGAGCTCCATGTAACAAACTGTTTGACTTCAGTTAAACAGCACAAATTTGATGTTGAGCTGTGTGACATTTGTTTCCATTTTTAACTCAGCTGTTAGATCATTGCTATTGGAAGCACCATAGGGTGCTTTCTGGGATTACAGAAATATTACGAAAACCCAAGAAAAATATCATCAATTCAGACTTACATTAAGGGGCATATTATGACAAGTGTGTTATTGAATGTTTTGCTATCCATGCCATTTTAAACAGTTTTTACTAATAACTTCTTGTTTTCCAGGTTAAACACATTTCAGAAGATCCACCTTGTAAATGCCCTACTAAGTTCTGTGTGGAGCGTCTTTCACAGGGAAGATACAGAGTTGGAGAGAAGATCCTTTTTATTAGAGTAAAGATTTTCTTTTTACTTCGTAGTGAATTGCTAGTAGCTGCTGTCTTCCACTTCAAAAATTATGTCACTGATTAACAGGGGAAAATATTTTTCCCATAGCCCAAAGCTAACCAGGATCAATATTTGCTAGCATTATTTTAGGGCTGAATTTAGCACATCTATATTTTCAAAGCTTAATTCTTCTGATCCACTTAATCTTCTCTATAGATGTCTATGGTAATAATAATTAAAAATATGCTAATCTTGATATTCTGTGGTTGTAAGTTAAGAATCTGATTCACACTAGGCTTCTTTCTGTCTTCCTCTCCCCATGCACTGTTCTTGACTCATGACTTGACCGAATGATAGGTCTTGCTCTCAAATAACTTTTATCCTTGTTTTGCTAAGGGCACATAACTGTGACCTGATAGAACTGAGCTCTTGTAAACAAAAGAAGTCAGAGGGACTCCTTCTCATCTGCAGAAGTCAAGTTTCTGGTTCAACAAAATACCAGAGTGCTTATTCAGTCATAATCTTCTGCTTAACACAACTTAAAATGAAGTCAATGAAGTAAGATAAGGACTTGGGTTTTCTCAGGAGTGCAGAGTAAGGAAAATGTGTAAGTACTGTGCTGAATAAGGACTGAGAACTCCTAATTAATTCAGTAATAGGTCACAAAGAAGAAGAAAGAAGGGATTTATTAAATCTCACTGATAGTTTGAGATTTAACATGCTAGTATAAAGGATTAATAGCTTTTCTGGTTTGCAGCCAGTGAGATGTTTTTTAATTCTGCAGTATATTTGGGTACTAGCTTTATAACTAGTTTCAAACAATTTTGAAGAAGGTAATGATCATTAACCAAAGACCTCAGTAACCTGGCACAGTTTAACATTCACATTTTCTTCCTTTTGATTTTAATTTTAAAAAACAGTATCAAAGTATTTTTAACCCATTAGTTTTGAGAAACTTGAGTTCTGCCAGAATGGTGAGTGTCAAATTCCCTTTTGCTGGCTTCTTTATTATGCACTCTAGTCCAAGGCAGATTTCATTCCAAGTTTGCAAACAAAACACCCTCTTCATATCACGCCACTGCATTCCAAGTTGAATTGTGCAAAAAAAAAAAAAAAGAGAGTAATATAGATTAGCTATTAAACAGCAGTATTAGAGATCATTCTTTTAAAACGTATGCCAAAAACTTGCCATGGATTTGAGCAGAAACAAGTTATGTTCCTAGGTTTTAGAAGTCAATTGCCTTTTGCTTTTGGTTGGTTTGAACCTCGTTTTGGAATTCTTCACTGGATCACAGTAAGTTTTTACTCTTCACTTCACATGTTCTTGTTGTGTACATAAGCAGATCGATCAGCCTTTCTTTGGAATCCTCTGAACACTTGTGAAAAAGCACATTTGAGATGTGTAGCTGGGCTTTCACTGTGGTGATATTTGGCACCCTGTTGGATGCCACTGAGGTAGTTCCTCCTGTGCTGTGTGTTCTTTACACAGCCAAATCCCTGCCAAATGTGTTTACAGCCCAATTCTGGTCGAATTGAGATCAACAGTTTCATTCTTTTAAGCTGGCTTAATATATCCAATACTGTATTATTCTATTGGCTTTTTCCAGTAACCTCTGTAGAACTTAAAATTTCTGTAATTTCAGTGATGCTACAAGTATGCAACGTGGTAGGAGTTAACATTTAATAATTGATGGCTAAGATTATTTTTTTCAGAATATATCTCTGATGCAATATTCCGATTTAGTGGAACCAGCAGGCTGTGCAATAGCTCTGCATTTTTTCTCACTAGCTGAGACTTGTTTGCCTCAGTGACCTCCTTCTGTGGACAGCTAAATCTTGTGTCTTTTTAAATTCCCAGGGTCTCTCTCTATGAATTACTGCACAATGAGAACTCCACTTGGAGATTTGAAAAATTTTTAGCAAATTATATTGTCCTTTTTTAGGGTGTAATGCATCTTCAGGAAGTGTAGCATTCTAGTTGTTGAAATGACTAATACACCTGTGGTAATTTTCTGCCGTGATATATATAATTTAGGCTTTTAGAGCTGAAGTTCAAATAATATTACATTCCCTGAAATTTAGCAGAAAGAGAACTCTCCCTCAGGAGGAGGCTAGGATGGAGTATTCTGAAGCTTTAAAAGCATCAGCCAAAAATTCAGCTGACTTTCTTAGCAAAGCAAGACATTCTCCAGCTGCCTGAGTTTCCTCTCTGGCAGGAATAAGCTGGGGTAAAACTAGCCTGCACACCAGCATTGGCAGTATTTTCTGTGTGGTAATTAACTATTGGAAAAATTGTCAATACTCCAAAGGTAAATAAAGATGAGTAGCAAAGCTAGATGAATATGTGTTATGGATCTCATTATTTCAGACTTTTTTTCCTCAATACTGAGAATACAAAAATAGACCAACTGATATAACCCTCCTCTTCTCCTTTTTCTCCTTCTCTTACTCCTTTTATATGAAAGGCACTGGAGCAGCATCTCCACAAATAAAAGCACATCTAGACCCCGAATCCATTCCACCATTAATCTACTGACAAGAATTTTCAAAGCAAAAAAGCCTTTATTTATAGTGTATTGTTGAGATCCAAGGACTGGTTCCCATAAGTTTATACTGAAAATATTAATAGGGGAAAATATTTCCTTTTTTGCAGTTAAGCGGTTTTTTTTAAAAAGATAATTTTCTTGTGTTTCCATTAAGTAGATAAATAAATTTGTAAGAGTCCATTTGACATTTACCAGACAATAATATATTCTACAGTTGGTGCTTGCAGTTTAAAAAACAGTTTAATAAACCTGATGCTTTAGAATTGGAGATGTAGCTATCTGTAGTGTTGCTCTTAAAGGATTTTGTTTTCAAACCCCACTGCTCCACCTCTGGCAACATGCAAGATATCTGCAAAGGTCTAAAGTACTTTTTGCAATAAATAAACACAGCAGAATCTTATCCCATGTGTTCATTGATGGCTTTGTCCTCTGTGATGCCTTCTAGTTCTGACCAGAAGAAAAGGAGTAAATCGAAATTTCCTAATCCTCTTTCTTGTGTTGAAATGCAGAACCTTGTATTTTAATGAGAATAGTCATGATTTGCAGGGCAGAGAATTTATCAACCAGTCTGTTCCACTAGGATTTTCTTTTCCTAGCAGAAGTTGTCAGATGCCAACTCTTTCTAGAGAGGTGGGGGAAGCTGAATTTTTGTTTTTGGTTTTTGTTCTCTTAAAAGTACTTTTTGTTTTTTCGAATCTGAGGGCTATAATTATCTTGCCTACAGGGTTCTTCTCTGGTGGAGAGGAACAAGGAATTCCTCACTATTTTCTATGGTGATTAATGGGATTGTTACTCAAACTATAGAATTACATGGCATTTTATATTATTTATCTTTCAGATCAAAAATTTGAAAATTAAACTGTCAATTTGATCTATTCTTTGTTATAAATCGTGAGGGGTTTTTTTTACATTGATTTATTAAGATTTTATTTTGAGATGTTATGTTCCAACTTTAAAAGAAAAAAAAAACTCAAAGAAAACTTCAGTAGGAATTGATTTATCTTTCAAAAAGTAAAAAGAATTATTTAATTAAATACTTCCATGGTAGCAAAGGAATAAAACAACAAGACTTTTATCCATAACAGTTATGTCTTAAAAAGACATGTTTATTAGTGTCTAATTTATTAAGACAATATTTATTGATTTAGGAGCCAAAGACTATGAAACAGTCATGATAAATTCAGTGTATCTCTTATACGGCAATAAGATAGAAATAATACAGTTAGGATATATTGAACAATGCTTTTTCAGTGCAGATTTTGAGATTTTTATGTAACTACAACATAAAATTTTCCTTTTAAATATGATTTACTTTTAACAATTTAGGACACTATTAATAGCTATTTGTACTTCATATTTTAAATTCCATTTGTTAATGTAAATAATTAAAGAAAAATGCCTGGCAAATATTCTTGCCTACAGTGAGGCAGAATTAAGGACAGAGGTTTTATGGTTAAATGCACTCAAATTTGATGGTATATGTCATTCTAATATAACAACCACTTGCCCTTCAAGTTATTTGTGCTGAACATATATAAAATTTAATTCACGAGCAGGTTGTAACTCAGGTTTTAGTAGTTCTGCATGGGTGCCTGAAGGCTTTCTGCTGGTGACCTGACTTTATTTTCTTTGGTTTTGTTTATTTTCCTCTTGACATCAAGACCACTTACATGCTTTGTGCATCAAACAATGAAGTTTCACCAAAGTTTGCTGTGCAGTTTCTCTCCTTTAGCAACACAACATTAAGGAAACTATAATTGCTGCATTTCTGCCTTGATGAAAAGTTTATTAATTATCACATGAATGCCACAAAGTACCAACTTAGAGATGGATTCAAGCTGTTAGACAAACACTAAAGTCAGTGGTAACCCAACAAGCCAAGGGAGAAAACTTCTATCTTATCCTAACCTGGAATTTGGAGCTCAAACTGCATATGCAGTTGGCATTATCTATCCTATTCTGAAAACAATATAGTTCAACATACTTCCAGAAATGCTTTTCTGTGATTGTCTTCTCGTAATGAATTGTTTCATTTAGGGATAGGTGTGTATGAAAACGAATTTTCCCGTATAGTTTGATTTTTAAAATTTTGAACGCACAAATTTCTAAAACTTTTTTTAATCCTTTTTTTTTTAACAGTTTGTTTTACAAATCTCACTGAGACCCAACAGATGTAAAACTGATCTAAATTTTAAACGTTGCTGTTCCTGTTTTAATGGAAGTTTAGAAGCATCCCTTTTTCTGTTGCCATTGATTTTGGGAACTCAGAACAAAACAAGAAGACTATGTTGCTATAAGGAAGTTTTAAATACAGGAAACATTTTCTTTGCCAAAGATTAGTCAGCTGGAGTTCCCAGAGTCAACTCTGTTATCTGAAGTGTGTTTTCCAAAAGACAGCAACTGCTAAACTGAAGGCCAGCTATAGATTGTTTGTCAAGTCATAAATCAGCATTGATTAGAGAGCTTTGTGGTTTGCTGTCATGCCTTACTTTCAACTCATGGAATAAGAAATGGATTTACCTTAAGGTTTTAAAAAACACTCAAACCCTCCCCCAGAATTCCATATTCTAGGTCATTAAAACTGTCTTATTTTATCAAGATAGGATTTCAATCATGGCAACACACGCTGAAATGCTTTAGTTGTTGTAAACACTCTGTTTGGATAAAAACATGCTGTGGAATTTATGAGATGATTTTAGGCTTTGCACTCCTAAGAATACTCCTAACTAACTAGGTGCAACTCTGCCTGAAGCTTTTAAAAATCAGAGGAGAGCCAGAACTGTTGCCAAAACATGCCATTTACTTTACTTATTATGCTGTGATTGCCTTTGTAAGTAATACTGAAATGACATTAAGTAATTTTTAAACTTGCATTAAGGTCTTATCATACATCAGCAACCCCTAGCCATTATCTAGCCTCTGATATACCCAGTTAAACTAATAAACTCACTTAATTTCAGATGCTGTAGTTGAAGATAATACTTGAATAATAAGTTTTGAACAATAAGTTGAGTTCTTTTAACTATATGATGGGGTTTAAAAATTCCTAACCTAAGAAGTTCCCCAGTCATAATGTGTGTATTTTAAGTGCATTTTAAATATTTTTTTTATTTTTATTTTAAATTCTCTTTTAAATGTGTTTCTGTTGTGTAGAACCACAGCAGCATTCAGAACTCTGTGCAGAACCTTTAAACCCAACTCACATAAATCAAGTAAAATGGTAGGCTGCAAAAAACCCAGCTTCTCAGAAATTTCAGTGGTGCTCATGCAAATTTCTTGGTTCATTTTACTTTACAACTTCCTCATGATTTACTGAGAGGCAAGAGGGAGAAGGAGAATTTGGCATTTCAGAAGGGTACAAAGAGCCCTCTTTCTGTTTCCTTCTCTCCTCCCCATTCCAGTTTCTCGAAGTATATATATTGGCAAGCCAAAGAATGATATCATGGCAGTTTCATGCTGAAAGTGTATATTGTTCTCAAGTCTCCCTCCTTCTCTTTGGTCTTTCCTAGAGCTGTGGGATTTTTTTTTTTGCTATTTTTGGTGTAAATTTAATATAGTGTCTACAAATAATGCTATAGAAAGGCCTGCATAACAGAGCTCCAGACAAAACCTCAGATTTTGAAGGAGCCCTTGAAAACCTGGTCTGTAGGTATTGATAATTGTGTGTAATTCTATTACAGATTAAGGTATGATGTAGCTAATTTACTCAGGGTTACACTCTTACTGCCCTAATTTTAGAACACACTTCTAGCTGAGGAAAAGCAATGGCAAAGGGGATGTGTGTTTGTTTAGGATTTTTTTATTAGCTGTTATCCTTTTAGTATTCACTCTTGACCCAGCCCTGAGTCCCTTGCAAACAGCACCAAGAAAATATTAAATCCCTGAAAAGTGAAGTTGGTTCTCAGTGCTTCAGGAAATCCCATCAGTACAAAAAAGCTTCTGAGGCCAAATAAGCCACCAGTGGTTTTGGAGCATCACAGTATCTGTGGAATAGTAGGGAAAGACTTTTTGTGAAATGCCTGAAGCATCCACATGCCTTCCTTCAGTCTGGTGGGAAGCATTGCAAAATGTCTGTAAAATACTGCCTAGGCTTGTGATGGGACTTCTCTAACTCTGTTCTCTGCTGTTGTTTCCATTTTAGTCCAAAAACTGGCCTGAGGGTTGAGTCAGAGGAGATGGGTTAAAACTCAAAGCTTTCTGCTCTGCAGCATGGTGTCTGTGGCACGAAGGCTTTGCTGTAGGAAATGTGGAGATCAAGGATTTGATTCAGGTCTGGCAGTGTGTCTATATGTATGTATAAAAGGTTGGTCAATGAGTATTTCGTGAAGCCAAGAGTCTGGCTGTGTTTGGCTTAGAGCCATCAAGTAATTTTTTGCAGATTCTAGTGAATGTGGATGTATTGATGTTTAATACTTCAGGAATTGTTATGTAATATCCCCTTTTTGCTAATGCTGAAGCAAGGAATCCAATACAAAAAAATAAGAGTACCCTGATGATGAAAGATTATGTTGATGTGAAAATAGAAATATTTCTGTTTTTCACTATCATCTTCACATTCATGTTTCTTGACTGGTCAAAATTCATCATGTCTGCTTAGGAGACACTTTGAGAAGAAAGTTACATGGAAGGAATTTCTCAGCACTGCTGCTTAGCCTTAGCAAGGCTTGTCTGAGGGAAAGATCTTTGTGGCTTTGTCCCTGTCTAGAGCTACTGCTTGGGGTTATCCATGATGCAATTTAAACCAATAGCCTCATCCTAACAATTAGTTTTCACTTTCAAGATTAACATAATACCAAAAACTGTTAAAAACCAGTCTTTTTGGAGCAAAAGCTAAGGCCAACTTAATAGATTCTCCAGTCTGAAGAAGCTTTGTTTTACAACACACATTCATTTGGCTTTATTCATAGCACAGATGTGGAAAAAATGTTACGAAGATGTATTATGATCCGAAACTTAATCCATATGTTTGCATTTAGGAACTCTTGTCTGCTTTATCCTCCATCTTACCTGGGCACAGTGTGCTTCATGTGTTTTGTGTGGGAGTGTGTGCACGTGCACACACTAGACATGGGTGTGTGCAAACACACATGTGCCACATTGCTGTCCCTGAAACCACAGTCCTCTGACTGAAAATCGAGGTGATGTCAACTCCAAACCCATCCAGGAAGGGTGATCCCTTATCTGGGTAGTTTTCAGACACCCTGGTGAATTAAAAGGGAGAGCCGTGCCCTCTGAGTGTCACAAAGGTAAGAAGGAAATGTTGATTTAACTTTCTCTGTTTTGGCCCTGAGCTGGAAAGATTTGTGTCTGCATGCTAATTTTTAACCTAGTCAAACTGTTTTGCAGGACATAGGCACTGTAATGAAAAGTATCTACTAAACCACATATAGGGAGAGACACTGTGAAGACAAAAAAATCAGTGCAGAAAGATTCTGTAAAAATTACTTTCCTCAGAGCCAGCTGGGAAACTGATTCCTCAATGAAAATTGAGTAAGGCTTTAAAGATTTAACAGACCTGCAGACAGTCTGCTGAAGTTTTTAGAAACTGCAATGGTGGCTCCTAGTCAGCTCAGTGTTTAGAGTATGAAGTAGAAATAATTTTGGACACAAAGGGTGTCTTGAATGTCCGGGTGGAGTGACCAGCTAGAGTTGTTGTGGTGTCTCTTCTGTGATAACCTGAAAATCGAAGGAGAGGAAAGGTTAAGGAAAAGTGTTGCTGTCTCATGGATTAAGATATGGCCAGGGCACACCATACAATGTCATCATAGTGTGAATTCATCTTGTAACTATTCACTAATTTCTCTATCACTCCATTGGAACATTATCAAAGGAAAACCTGTTATGCTGACAGTAAGTAAAAAGTACTTCTCCGAAGGAAGTGAAATCTAAGGATGAAGTATTAAAGCACACAAGGATACTTGCATACTTGATCCTTACACACTGGATTTGTCTAAACTTAGCTCTTGCTTTTGTTACACTTTTTTTCAAGGAGCTTTACACCATTCTTGCTATTGCAATCATGATTCAAAAGCATACATGCAAAAGAAGTATGTTTCTGTTCCTGTTGTGTCTGCTCGCTTTGCTTTCCTGTCCTGAAAGATAGGACGAAATGTTATAAAACTTATTCATGCTTCTGAGTAAGGGAAAAGTGGTTTGTGTTCTGTAAGACAAGAGAGTCAACAGAGAGCCTGGCTGTACACAAATGAGCACTGAGGAAAACACCTTTGCCAGGAGTCAGTTCTAAATCAGAAACAAGTTTACATATTAAAAGGGAAAGGCTAGGAACTCTGGGCTACTCTGTTAGAGTAATCAGTGTCTTTTTGGCAACTAGCACATTTTCCCTTTCCAAGATCTCTGCCAGAACCTAGAAAGATCTTTCTTCTGGTATTTGCAGAAAGATATAAAACTGATGAGTGCAAAGAGATCCAGCATACTAGAATATATACAACAGGGAATTTCCATGTGACTGAATTGAAGTGCTGTCAGGTTACAGCTAGCAGCTATCAAAACTAAACTGAATTACTAATACTAACTTTAAATAATTCATTCCTGTGTCAAGAGAGTTACCAGACTCCTAAAATTATTAAATACCCCACAGAAAATCAGCACAATATGAAGACTCTGTGCACTCTTCAAGTCTGATTGCTTTTCCTTTTAACCCCATGTATTCTTTCTCTTTAAAATTCCATACCAAGGAAATGGTTGGGTTTTTTTTTTTTTTTGGTAGCTCTTACTGCACGTTAAATGGATTTCAGGCCTTGGCACCTGGTCAGCTACTCACAAGTGTCATGAAAGTACAGTAAACTCCTGGAAAGCATTCCAAAGATAAACTTGGAATTGCGCAGAACAAAAGTGATAGTATTACCATGATTTTTCCTGGATCTGTCCCATGGAAAAGTGAGGATTAGGAACAAAGTTAGTATCAGATGTGCTGTCAAAGTAGGGCTGTGGAGAACAAGAACCTCAGTATTTTGTCTTTTATTGCCCAGATTTACCAAAGTGGTAAATCTTGGCAGTTTCATGTCCATGTAAAAGATACTGTCTTGTGTCAAAGCAGTTAAAAATTCAACATTTAACACATCAAACTAGATGACTCTGATTTCAGCTGAAATTTATTTTGGGCTAAACTCTTTAGAAGAAAAGAAAGCCTGAATAAAAAAAAACATTCTGAAGTCATTCATATGTGTGCAGTTTAGGACATAAGAAAGATTCGTTAATGTGGCTGATCAATTAATTACTTCTAATTTTTATGTTCAGTATTGATGCAGTTATAGTGTAAGGCTATATACAGAATGCTGGTATGGAGATTGAAAAAAATGGGTGTAATGACTGTGGTGAAGTAATGATGTGTACAGAATGAAATAGTAAACTTCAATATGTAAAATCCATAGATTTTGTAAGGTGAAATGCTGATCCTTAGTTTCTCTATGGCACTGTAATTACAGAACAAACCCATTTTAGGTTGAAATATATTGGAAATTTGCTTCGAGAGGATGGTGGGTGCTAATCTGATCCCAGAGAGAATGGAAAAATGTACCAAGAAAAGCTGGTATCAGTGAAATATCATGCAGCCATGTTGTCAAATGTTAATTTCTGCTCATGCTACCCTCATCAATGCAATTAATTCACCTCTGATTTGCATTTGGATAGCTATTTTTAGAAGCTGGGAGAGTGACCAGTTGTGGATTTCCTGCTTTCACATTGCATCAAGAGTAAATTTTGCCCACTTAACGTGCTTGTTTAAATTTTCCAGCCATTTGCCCTCTTCTCCAGTTGATGCACTTGGTATGTAATTCCCAGGATTATTTATACTGTGGTCAAATTTGGCCCAAAGACTTCCATGCAAATCAGGTCCCTTGAGCTCTGGTGGATTTGAAATATTTAAAATACTACAGATGGCATTTGAGTAGATTTGACTCCATAGCCAGATATATGTGTGTATTTGGGTCTGTAGTCAAGACTGATGATTGTAGTCTTGGATAAATAGTTTGTGACCTGTAATATCTTCATTTCATTTCGAGTCTTCCATTCCGTTCAGATGATTTCCCCAATTTTTGAACACATTAGTATAGCTTGGGTTCATTACTGACAATGCTGGTTTCATAGATGTGCAGTGACATAATTCCATTCCAACTTTGTAACATCATGCCCCACAGACTTACACTGACGTCATTTTGAAAACTTTGAGGGGATGCTTTGTACTATTTAAAGGAAATTAAGCCGAAGTATAAACATTATTGAAATTATGCCACCCTTGATCTCCCCTCATTACCCCAGTGTAAATTATAAGGCATTTTAATGAAACCCGTGGAGTTACATAAATTTTTTTCAGTCCTGTTCATTTAAAAGAATAACCTCTAGTCTTAATTCAAGCAAGATCTAATAAAACAATCTGTCTCTCGATATTTTCCAAATGTAATTTTCTTGGTTATGCATGTAGCTCTGTTGATTTAAAAACCAGGGGATGGAGGTAGGAGACACTTTCCAGATTTCTGTCTCTCACTTTGTGGCTGTTTTCATCGTTTTGGTGTTGCCCTTACTGTTTGTATATAAGACTGTGGAGAATGTGTCTTGAGACTTTTGTGTTCTTTGTCTATTAGATTTTATCTAAAAGCACATGGAGTAATGTTTCCAGGATAACTAAAAATCATAAAACAGAAGGAATCTGAGGCACTCTGTAGGCAACCAACCAGCATTGTGGATTATCTGTGCTTTGCACAGGTTTTCTGAAGTCCTGACAGTTCTTGTGATTATAATCAGTATTGATTGGGGGAATATTATCTGAATATTGTCAGCTCACTGATATTTTTATTAAAAGCCCTTCATCTCCATTGGAGGTGCTAGTAACCAAAATATTCCTCTCAGAAATATTTTTTCCTTGAAAGCTATGGCTGCTCCTCTTCCAGTAGTAGGTCAATGTGTGCAGTGATACCTCAGGATAGAGCTGGCAGTGCACTCCCTTCTTGGGACCTTCAGTTTCTTAGATAATTTTTATTTCCTTATTGTGTTCTTTACTTCATTTTACATGAAATGATAAAGATTGCTTCTATTTACACTGTACCCTCTATGTAAAGGCAAATTGAGCTGGAATTTGGCAACAGTGACAACACAGTGTTGTTAAAAGATAAAAGGGTCAATTTTTTTTTTTTTGTTTTTTGTGAATTATCATTAGAGTGAGGCCAAAGGACAGAGGCAGCAAAGACTTGTTGGCCCTCAGGACTATGATGAGGAGATAGTGTGAAAAAGAGTGAAATAAAATACACAAGTGATGCATTTTCCAAAGAGAACTGCTGTACAGATGAAAAAGCCCACACGGAATCATAGATTGCCTTGGGTTGGAAGGGACTTTAAAGATAATCTAGTTCCAACCCTCCCACCATGGACAAGGAAAACCAATTAATCCAAAAATAGCTGTTAGAATGGGTCTGTAATTTACTGATATTCAGTATAATTATTGTAATATTAAGTATCAATTGTTAATTACTGTCTGTTCAGTTATATATATATATAACAAATAACAGAGCAGATACAGATATATGTACATTATTACCTTTAATGTTAAAAGTTGGTCAGCTCATGTTTTCTATCTTACCATGCTCCACCTAGAGCCTTATGAACATACAGGGTTGTGAATCTAGGAGAGCATTTTTCAAAAAAAAGGAACATCTAGTTGATTGGAGCTGTAGAACTGGAAATGTATAAACACAAGAGGAAACAAGGCAGGTTTTCATTCTCTCTCACCTGTAATGCAGGGAGCAGATGTCAATAAAACTTGTGGGCTGTGGAAAGAACAGCAAATAAACATCCTGTAGAGGAAAGATGGAGGAAAAGTAGATGGATAAATTACTGAAGTATAACCCATCCTTAAAAACAATAAATGCGTCTCAATTTTATTTTCTAATTGCTGATGCTATTAAAAGAAATTCTTGTGAGCAATATCCTCAATGTGGCCACATTTTAATGAGTCTTTTTGTAGAGGATGGTATAAAAAGTAGTTTCCTTCTAAAGGACCATATTGTTAAATATATTTCGATGGCTAGACAATTGTATGTAATTCAGAATTGGTCAGAATAAAGGATGGATGAATTTATTTACATCTCTATTCTAGGATTGCTAAGCAACCAAGGACAAATGGCTTTATGTCTAGCTAGTATATTGTATTGCTTTTAAAAGCTTTTTAAAAGAACATTAGAACATTGGCACAGGGACAAATTGATTGTAGGCACATTCCAGCTTCTCTTGGATAATTTCTGGGTTTTAGTACATGATCTCCACAGGTCAGTGTTGTCATACAGCTGGAACTTCCCCAGTTTTACGTTTCCCTTTAATTGAACTTCATAACTACCATCATTGCCAAGCATCATGTTGGTGGTGTTCTTTGGTGTTTGCTTCTTTATTTTGATAGATTTATTTTGCTAAGCTGCAGTCACAGTGAAGCAGGGGCTGGTGCACATTGAAATTGTGCACTCTGGGTTCTTCATCTTCAGGTACAGCTCGATAATTATGAGCACTGACCAATTTCATCTGCAAGCATTCAGTGAGAAGTTACATTTTGCATGTCTTAAACTTAAAAATCTGCTCTTAATTTCAACCATAGCTACCCTCTGACTGGTTTTATCTCAATTTTTGGAAACTACTTTTTGATGCTGATGTTTTTTTAATGTATGCTCACAGCTCCTACCTTTGATTAGCCAGCCAGCCTGTACACAGATTAAATGTAAGAAATAAGTCTTGTTATGCCAAGCCTAGAGACTTGAAGTATGCAATTACAGTATATTTACTTGCTGAAGGGCATGCAAAAAAAAAAAGTCTTAATGCTTATAATTCCTACATCTCTCATAAATTTGAGGGAGTGAAGTAGTATTATAGTCATTACATATTATTTTCTCTCACGGGTTGGATCAGACAGCTCAGCATTCGCCATTGCTGAAAGTAATGCCATGGAGAGGTAAAAAGCCTGAGCAATAAAGGCATTATTGGACTTTTCATCCAAAAATGTGTAGGCAGTTCCTGCATCAGAAATTAAATCAATCAGAAATTGATGCAGAATGTCCAGAATTCTGAGAATGTCCAGAAAAATGCAGTTACTTCTGTTCTTTTTTGCTGGAACCCTTACTTTAAAACCATTGGGTTTCCTTTTGCTTCCTTGATAGTGTCAAACCAAAGGAGGCAGCTGCTCATCCTGAATGAGTGCACAGAAGGCAGAAAATCATCTGAAGTCAAGGTTCTGCTCACACTGACCAGTGCAGAAGACCTCTACAGTGTCACGTATTTTTTAGGTCATCCCAAAGATAATCTGCAAACATAAAATACATGGCATTCAGTTCCTTGTTAAGGTATCTGGAGATTTTTGGGGTTTGTTAGTTTTTATTGTGCGAGGGAATGAGAAAGTTCTGCTTATCCCTTTTGAGATCTTCACTTCTCTACGTTACACTTTTTTATTCCTAGTTCTCATGCCTTTAATTGATTGTGGTGTTTGCCTGCCTCCTTGTGATTTACTTTATAATTGCAATCCTCATGTGTTTAATGGTTTTGGCTTTGTGTTTCGTTTTTTTTATTATTTGTTGGTTGGTTGGTTTAGTTTGGGGTTGGTTTTTTTTGTTGTTGTTTGTTTGGGTTTTTTTAAATAGGCCATGCTAAGCAATTGAGTTGAATTGCTATGACTCTAGACATGCCAATTATTTATGGATTTATTTATTTATGACCTCACATGTTAAACTGAAATGCTAAGGGTCAGCTTGAGGATGTTACCATATCTTTCTTAACTAAAGTTAATTTTGAATGTTAGGTAAATCAGAATAACTTAAACGTAATTTTAAAATTTGTGGGTCATGATTTTTACCACTAGAGGAGCTGGCAGCATCTTTATTTCAGTAGGAGGTAAAAGGTGGTGATTTGGGGAAAATGGCCAACAGTCACTTTTGTGACAAATATCACAAAGATCACAACAGGGAAGTTTTTGTTGGGTCTGCTGTATGGTAATCCCAGAGGATGAGGAGGCATAATAAAAGAAACAATGAAGCAATTGAACTCTGTATTAATTTTCCACACACTCGAAAGTAGCCGTTTTGAAGCCATTTGGAAGGTAAAAACAATAAAAATCCAGACAGGGAAACACAGTTTACTGCAGTTGGATGTATGTGATAACTGAAATCACTCTGTGCTGGACTTAAAACATCTGTCACTTACCACAGGCACATCACTTGCAGGGGCAGGCAGCAAGAAGAATTCTGTAGATGAAGATGTACAGTTTTTTATTTAATTGCAGGAGGTACATTTTTTTT
>VZRM01009107.1:531944-552346 GCA_013397955.1 Grantiella picta | reverse complement strand
CATATATATAAAAAAAATAGCATGAATACACTCTGTAAGTGACTCAGTATCCTTAAAGGAATGTAACTTAGCAGAATCTTGATAGTCTGGGTGAAATTAATTCCTTTCGGTGCTTAACAGGGTTTCTGTTTTGAATTTGTGCACGGTTTATAAATAGAAATCATATTTTTATTTCTTATTAGGGTCTGCCTCCTAACTTATTCAGAATAGTACCTCGCTGCTCTAATATATGATTTTAGAGGTATTTCTTGAGGGGTACAAACTTAGTTGACATTAGAAAGTGAGACAGAATTCTCTCTTTAGCTATTTGAGGTTTTAGAAGAGAAATTTTTCAGGGCCCCAAAAGCTGATAGAAAGATTAATCATTACAATTAAGAAAATTAATTTTGTTTGGTTTTTTTTCTAGTCGAAAGTGAGAGTAAAGTCTTTTTCTTCTTTTCAAGAAACCACTCATAAATTTATTTTAGCAGCCTCATGCTTATGTTTTTGAATTTTTNATAGTTTTTTTTTTTATTTGAGGGGGGGCTTTTTTTTTTTTTTTTTTTTTAATTTGGCTGTTTTGAGGCAGGAAATTAGGAGACACAGAATGAGTCTTGAGAAAATAGCTGGAAAACAGATGGCACTTCAGGATTCACAAGAACATTTTCCTGTACTTCTGCAGTCCCAAGACATGAGAATGTTCACATGCAGCCCACGCACATTTGCGTGATGAAACCCTAGATTCACTGAATTCAGTGGCAAAATCTAAATAGCTTNTTAGGGTCTGCCTCCTAACTTATTCAGAATAGTACCTCGCTGCTCTAATATATGATTTTAGAGGTATTTCTTGAGGGGTACAAACTTAGTTGACATTAGAAAGTGAGACAGAATTCTCTCTTTAGCTATTTGAGGTTTTAGAAGAGAAATTTTTCAGGGCCCCAAAAGCTGATAGAAAGATTAATCATTACAATTAAGAAAATTAATTTTGTTTGGTTTTTTTTCTAGTCGAAAGTGAGAGTAAAGTCTTTTTCTTCTTTTCAAGAAACCACTCATAAATTTATTTTAGCAGCCTCATGCTTATGTTTTTGAATTTTTTTTAGACTGCCTTCCCCTACCCCCATTATTTGATTTTAGTACATATGGTTCTCCATAACTCCAGCCAGAGACACCACTTGCCATTTTACACTTTCTCTGTCACTTACCCTCATAAACTGTCTGATTTCTTTTTGTGCATTTAATCTGTTTGCCATACCATCCCTTCTGCTGAGTGTTGCATCAAATATTTCTTATGAGTCGCTGCTGCAGCTAAGAGCAACTAGATTTCTGCTCAATATCACCCTTTTCAGTTGACAGGGACTGGGAGTTCCTTGTGGCTGCCCAGACGTTTGTGTCTGGAGGGTGACAAACAAGAAATGTCACCTTCATTGCCCTCAGCCTCCACCAGGTGCAGCAGATGTCATCCAAAGGGCTTGGAAATGCACAGACCCTTCACCTGCAAATACCATTCTGAGCATGAATCCCACGTCTAATTCATTTTCCTTGGCATTAGTAATCTTTATCCAAGACATTAATGGCTTCGCTCGTTTGAAATTCACTTGTTATTAATGAATAGAGTTGTGTTCACTTCTGCATCTGTGCTATTTCTTGCACACAAAGTGCTTACCTATGCAGGATGCTGTTTCCAAACAGGAACCAAGATCTAGTGTTAATTAGACATGAAACATATACTATTTCCAAATTCTATTGTATGGCATCAGACAGAAACTAAATGTAAGGTTTTAGGGAAAATTTAATCGAGGATAAGGATTTAAAATATCCAAACTCTTATGATGTTTATGTCAGCACAAAAATGTACCTTGTTACATTAGTTAGGCAGGAATACTTGGAATAATTATTTCAGTGAGCCTGCTATTGTCTGAAAACAGAAATAAACAGCTTCACTAAGTGCAATATTTCTGTTACAGTAAATCCCAATGCCTTCCCTCTGTAGAAATGTTTAACACAACTGGTTTTTTTCCTTAACTCCAGAGGTCAGTAGCTATCTGTGCCATACAGGATTTACCTAGTTGTAGTTTCATCCTCTAAGCCAATTCCTGGCTCCTTCAGGTATACAAAAAGTGGCAGAAATCCTGTGCATTACTGGTTTTATGCCATTATACCAAGCGTATTGACTTCGTCTCTTGCCATGAACAAACACAGAGAGGATGTTGCATTTTTGCAATTTGAAAAGGGAAAAAATCCCATTTCCTCGCTTGATTATTTATTTTGCACAAAGCAAGATGTTATTTCATGGCTTCTAAGTATCTTGAGTAGTACACAGGTTGACTGCAGAAATGCAGTCCTCAAGAATTCCCTCAAGCTGGGAATTCTACACTAATCAAGTGATTGTTCAGGAAATGTCTCAGGCTTAATAAGATCTTTCCATTCACTTCCCTGTGCAAGTGGATCTCTCTATGTTCCTATCCCATTCCTATAAAATGCTCAGTTTCCCCAACACTACTTCCCATATCATACATATCTCAGGTGCTGATGCCAGATTATCATGTGCAATTTTCCTTATCATTGAAACGATGGAACAATCTCTACTATCTCTTCAGCAGACTGTGTCAGCCAAAAACCATTGCCATGCTGGATCCCATAATTTAAGGGACAGCATTGACAGTCCCACAAGTTTGTCCTTTCAGTCTTTAAGCTGTAATTACTGTGAGTTACCCTGATATTTCCCTCTCCATCCTTCGTTATTCCCTGTGTTGCATCCCTTCAGTATTCCAGTGTGCTGCTGGATTCTTGCTTACCCTTAGCTGCCTGCTGGAAAGAAACTTCCTTTCCCTTGTGTCTTGGTTTGAGACAATTTAAAGGAGATCACTGGAATGAGTTGTCTCCCTCTAAGGGTTCATCCTGTAGGGCTTTAGTCATCTAGCATCCTCTTCCTTTTTAGACACCCTGTGTCTTCACATATGTGTTTCCTAGTGCCTTTCAGACCTTTATAAACCAAGATGTAACTAAAAAGCCATCTCAGCTTTTCCACATCCGTACCTCTTCTAGGGGAAAGCTCTAGGTACAATTTACAAACCTTTTCCCTTTGGTGTTGGGTTTCTAACTCGATTACATGCTACTTTCCTGAGCTGTGACTAAATCGAAGTCAATTTTTGTTTTCATTTCATGTTGCAGCGAGGCTTGGTGGAGATTTGCTTTCTGCACAGACTGTAAGAGCAGAGCAGGATTTAGCTCTGTGTAAGGTGAAAGGCACAGGGTTGAGATAATTGCAAGCACCATCCTCAGATTTTTAAAGGGTTTTACAAATTCCACTCGCCTTCCTGCTAGGAGTAATTTACAATCCTGTATGAATTATATGTTACTTAAGCAGTGTGTTAACATAATAAAGGTGATACCAACAAGGTATGGTAACACATGAAGAGTTTGTTTTTCAGCTACAGCAGTTTGATTTCAGGGACATTTTTGTGCCTCTCTGTCTTCAGCACAGATGTCTTCTGTTTCCAGTTGCATCACCAGTGCTGTGCCAAAACCACGACATCTTATAATAGTGTTCCATAAGCACTATGAAAAGAAAAAAAGGTTTTTGACTGATAAAGGTAGTTTAACAACTTGGGTAATTATTGCAAAAATAAATAGGGAAGTTGAGAGGTAGAAATCCCAAAGGAGGTCCAAAGGCACTTACAAATGGAATATAAAAGGCTTGAAAATAAACTGAATCCCAAGAGACAAAGGCTGTCCCTTTTCAGCTCAGCTTTACTCACCCTCATTTGCTTAAGTTTTTCCCAGAAAGGCATGGTTTTGAAAATGGAAGCAGTTGCTGAAAGGACAGTAATGTCAGTTTAGAAAAAGGAGAAATCAACACACAAGAAAAATGACTAATCAATTAAGTAAAAATGAGTTGGGTGGAAGCAATTCACTTCATATCCTAGATGACAAGAGCTGTCTGCTATGTGTTTTAGTGCAGTAAAACAGCTGATGTTGTTATGCATCTTTCCATAGAAATATCTGAGAGATGAAAAGGAAAACAAGAAGGCTGCTTTGAAAGGAGTGGATTTAATTAGCAAAGGATATAGTGGTTAGGGTTTTAAAGCCTTTTTCCTAGGGGCTTTTTCATAAAAGAAAAAAAATTACTGTTTTAGCAAAAGGGTCTGGGTCAGATTTCAGAAAAATGTGACCTAAAATAAATTTTGAAGAATTGGATTTCCCATTGACTTCGGTAGGAACTACATCACTCACATCTTGAAAATGTTGTGTGACTCATTCAGTACTAAAGTGCACCTGTTACTGAGCAAGCTCCCAGCTAGGAGAAGATCTTCACTTTATTTACATATTCAAACATTTTCATCGCCGCTTTGTTTCAAAATGTATTACTAGGTTAAAATGCAAAACAATAGGTGATATCTATTTAATACTATAATACAATGCTATCTTACAGTAACAAGTTAAGTACCTAATATCATATTTTATAATGATACCATAAGCTTCTATCACTTTACAGATCGTGAACACTCTATGCAATAGAAAAATGACAAAAACGTGGGTAGGGAAGAAAACATAATGAAAACACAGTTATAATTAAACTTTTCTTTCCTAGAATAGTGACTGTTAAAGGTATTGCCCACTGTTAAAGATGTTGCCCACTACATCTTATGTGTTTCTCATTATGTCCTAACTGACTTGAAGAGACATGGGCTCTTTTCAAAGAGTAAGTCTTCTCTGAAGGGACAGCAGTATCTGTGATAGATGACAATAATAATACTATCCCATTCTTACTGCTGAAAAAAAAAAATCCCTCACTATGAATGTGAGTCTGCTGCAAGCAGCTGAAGCAGTTTGGAGCTGAATATGGAAAATGGTACCAAAATGTGTAATTGTACCCTAAATTCTTATTTGTTGTGTCATGATGCCTGTGAGCAGATCAGGCATCTTGCCATATATTAAGTCAAATATTTTTGACTGATAAAGTAGTTTAACAACTAAATAACCCTTTGGGTATTTACATATCTGAATGATCGTTTTGATGCCTTTTGTATTTGCATATACAAAGTCTCTTTCATCTGAAACAAAGAGGTTGTTTCAATAAATTAAATGGATACCTGCTGATGTGCTTGATGCAGCCCAAGATGTAACATTAAATAAAATTCTTTATAATTCAGAAAGCATGTTAATTCTAAAACCAAACTGCAGCATAGCTGGAAGTATTGTGACAAGCAATTAACATTTGCTCTTAACATCTTTTTTCCAGGCTGAGCTTTTTAATAATGCTTTTTCCAACTAAGTGAGATTCATGTAGTGTCATTTACCACATATAACTCCCCAAAAATTAGAGGGACATGTTGATCCAGAGAGCTGTCTGTTTTCCATGTCATTATCATCATGTCTGAAGGGAGAGGAAGTGCATTATTAAACATTATTGGGGTTTAGAATGACAACACAGAAGGTCGGAGCTGTTCCCTAAACAAATCCATACATAATGGCTGAAGTTGCATCATTTGGAACTATTAAAACTAGTAGACATAATCCAAAACAATTTTTGTGTAATGCTGTATCAAGAGGGGAGCTAGGAAAAACTCCCCTCTTGGTTTTTATGAGGGATGACAAGGGAAAACAAGGAATGCATCTTTCCTGGTTTTCAGGTGGGGAAACACTTACTTTTACTTATTTGTTTTTAGGATAATTTAGGTTGGAAGTGACTAATAAATTGTTATCTGTCAAAAATACACATTATTAGACTGCAAGGAGATTACTTCAGTGTGGCTGAATAATTAATACCTGGAACTGGCTCCATCATTTGCCCTTTTTCAGATTTCTAGAGGTGAGGTTTAACCTGAATCCCTTGGCTGTGCACTGAGGCATGAGAATGAGTTCTTAAAAGTCTACAATAAGCTTTATTGCTTTATTAGACTAAAACATTTCTCCAAGAAGACACACAAATTCAATGACAAAAGAGGAAGGAAAGCCAAGAAAAAATGTAGTTGGAGAGAAGCTTTCTAGCTTTCCTAGGTTTTCATGAGAATTGCTCCCATGGTTCCTTGTGTGGAGGTGAGTCCTGTGTGTGTAAAAGCAGCAGTGCCTTTTATAATATTTATGCTACAGGGGCTGTAAACTTTTAAAAATAGGACTGTAAATAGAACCTACTAAATCAGATCATACTGCGGGATTTTGCTATAAAATTTATGATCAATTCTCGAGATGAATCTTTGCTAACAAGGTATTTTTAATGTCTGTAAATCTGGCTTGCAAGCAAATAATCCGGAGACTGTTACACACCCTGGTGTTTTCAGGTCACTGAATTTTCAGGGGAAGTAGAGAAACTTCATGTGGCAACAAACAGCTATATACAAATTTCTGAAAATTCACATCCCTGTTTGAATGAACTTAGAAAACTTTTACTTTGGTGTGAATGCCTTCTACCACCGGCTTCAGGTGGTGTCCTCTTCTTGGCCATCCCCTGTTTGAATGGACTTTTTAAAGTGAAACTTTTGCTTGTTTTGGTGACTCTCAGGGATGTTGAAGTGCTGTCATCATAGCCTCTGTGGTTCCTAAACAAGAGTTGTATCTACTGATGAAAATAAGTGTACGTGGCTTATATTCAGTAAAATTTAATTTCTTCCCATTAGCAATCTCATTAATATTTAACTTTTCTGAGTGTGACATTCGTTTTGCACAGCCACAGTGTGATGCTCTGCATTATTTTGCCAAACACTTTGGGCTTTTACAGTCCATATTCTCTCAGTAGGTAGCCTACCCTGTTTCTGCAGTTACTCTAAAGTCACACCAACTAACTCTATTTGCCTTAGATTGCTGCATTTAGCTTCCAGAGCCCAGACCAAGTTCCTCTCGGGTCAGTAGGGTTTTTGTGTTGGCTTTTGTAGTACTTGGATCAGATCCACAGTGTGTAATTCCTCCTCCTGCTTCCTCTCCCCTCCTGAAATATTCCTTAAGAAAGTTACAATCTGAAGTGTAACAATACTGGGCCAGGTTTTAGTTCCTGCTGAACAGATTTTTTTTTTTTCAAGTCAGTAAAACTCTGTTTATTTACATTTATATGAGCTTGCTGTCTTTACATACAGCCTAATATATCTTCAATAAGGCATCAAACTCACTTATGGTAAGTGAAAACCATAACTGGCTAGACTATATTTTTGCCAAAGTCTTGTGCAGTGACAGCTTAGTGTCACCTCAGTTTTACCAACTATTTCCCTTGTTATCTCTGGAGATATAGCCTTGATGCCTAGCAAACAATCTGACATTTCTCCCCCTGCGATGCTGTTGGATGCTCCTCTGCTTTCTTATATGTTTGCTTCAGTGTAGAATCAACTTAAAGACAGATTCTAGAGAGAAGAGCTGCAGTGATGGCCCTGCTTCAGACACAGCTGAAATAATGGAATTAATGGCAACCATAAACATATGCTGGATGTTATTTGCAGAAAGGATTTTCTTAGTTTTAGTTGGCTGGATGGCAGTGTGAAAATACATGTATGCCATGAATGGATTTACATTCAAACTGACTAATCTTTATTATTACAGAATCCAAACTTTTTGTTCTCAGAGATCTCGTGCAATTGAAAAGGTGAATTGGGTGGATCATAAAATCTCAAAAGTTTCATCTTCATCTGAGCTATTTTGGGGAGAAAACTGCTTTTTCATTAGAAAGTAAAGCAAGCTCTATTTTTTTTCCCCATGCTAAGAAGTCCTTCATACTTCTGTGAAGCTGGAGCAATTCTGAAACTAGCAGAATTATTTAGGACTCATGCTGATGTTACTGACATCAAAATATGGCTGTAGGAGTAAAAATCACAGCATGATCAGTTACTATTTTGAGGCTGCAGGAAAACTCAGTCTGTAGAAAGCAAGCACTCAATGAATCTTATAATAGTATAATAATACAACAGAGAAAGAACAAAGAGGGGGAAGACAGAAGATGTGCATTTAGCCTGAGCATCAGGAAATAGAATAGTTTGTCTGCATAGTTGTCCCTGAGGGAAATTGAACCAAATATACTTTTTGCTAACTTTCCATCTCAATCAAAATCCAGCTACTAACTGCTAATGTGAATATATGGAAGCTGAAATTCAGGCACAGTCAACCCCTCTCCTCCCCATGTTGTAGTGCTCCACTTTGGCTTAAATTGTTTTAATGTAGAAAGTTTTTTGAGCAATTCTCAAATGCTTTTTTAGGCATTCAAGTTGCTAAATAAAATTCTCTGGACTGGTCTCTCAAGGCTCTGTCATTATTTGAACTTCAATTTTCAAACTTGATGTGAAAATTATTTGCTTCTTTCATGATATATTGTCCAGACTAAAGGCATGATTCAAATCAAAGTCTTGCAACTAAAATGCAAACCTTGGGAGAAAAGGTCTGATTCTGTTTTCACACCCATAAATCTAGAGAAAAACCTCATTTGTGTATAGCTCTTGTAGAAGCTAACATACAACCCAGAGCAACACAAACTCAGCAGCTGGGAGATACTCATTAAACTGAGGTTGCTTGAGCATCTCCTTGCGATGGATCAGAAATAACTTTATTTTTCAGTATCCATAAAGCTGAATTGATTTCCCATTGTGTTTCCCACGAAGACCAAAGTGTAGAAGCAAGAATTTCCTTGTGGAAAAATGTATTAAATGAAAGCTGTCAAATGGGATTTCATCTGCAGCTGCTTATTCAAATGAAGAGTTCCATTCCTTATAAATGTTTCCTGATTTTCAGTCTTTAGTAAGTTGTACAGCTGGCCATGCTTTCTTCACTCGAGTTGACTCTGTCTCCTTATGTCACAGAATTCAAACAGCATATTATTAGGCTGAGGTGGGGAGTTAATTGATTGAGGGTTTTTTTAAAGTTTAATTTCTGCCTTCTATTTGGTGTGATTTTGTTTGAGAATGTTTCTTGTTTTGTTGTCTAGGCTGAGTTACAAAAGGTTTGTGTGCCATGGAAGTCTCAGCTGCAAACCCTGCCAGCCCTCAAGGGAGTTTGGAATATGTCCATATAGACATCCCAGCCATTCATCCAAATTCAAAAGCCCAGACTGTGTTAAACATCTTCTAGAATGCTTTTTACAGCACCAGTTTTTCATTTCTGGTACCACAGCTAAACGTTGTTTAGCAATTCATGAGATATCCTGGTCAAAGCATTTTTCAATGTGATATTTACAATGTTGGTTATAAAATACATCTATAAAATATAGAATGTGTTGCTTTATGATACCTCGCCAGGATTTATTTGACTGTTCTGCATGGAGAAATGGATAAAATTGCCAGCTGAACTCAAGGGTAGACATGAAAGAAGTTACACTTGCACCTGGAGAAAAATTTTATTTGAATTCAGGCAGAAAATCCAGGTGTCTCCAAACAGTTCCAGATCAATTACTTCTGATGTGCCTCATTGGATTATTTTAATTCCAACATTAAACTATTTTATTAGAATGCATTGTCAGCAAGCCTAAATTGTTAAAATAAATGGAACTTCATTTTCTTAAATGATTTTTTTGCATATTTTCAGAGACAAAGGCAATTGTTTTGGTTGTTTGCCCTTCATGTCTCTTTTTGTATAGATCCCTGTCCTGTAAAGAAAAGCCAGTTTCAAGACATATAAAATAGTATCTTTAATAAATATTTTCAAAAAAATAATCTAAAAGTACCCTTGTTCCGTGACATATTTCTACTAAACACATGAAGAGCAGCAAGACTCCATGCTATAGGACTAGAAAAACATGTAGCATTTATTTACATAAAATATGAAAATCTTTAGTTAAAAGTACCACCTCATTTTCTTATTTTTTAAATTCACTTTTAAAATGAAAATAATTTTACTCTACTATTCATTGCCTTTTTTTCCTAGAGAGAAACACTCTTCCATGTCTTTTCCTTCCCTTTTATTGTAAAGTGGGCTACCATCATACATTTTTGACTTTCACTTGAAGCGGGCAGTTTTTTACAGCACAAAAAGCACGATTTCTCAGCGAATGGCTGCCTCTCAAGAGTTTCTGTTTTTCCCTTGCCTGTGTAACTGCAGATGCTGCACAACAAGCACGTGATGGTTCGTGTCGGAGGAGGCTGGGAGACTTTTGCAGGTTACTTGCTGAAGCACGACCCGTGCCGAATGCTGCAGATCTCCCGGGTAGATGGGAAAACTTCTCCAATCCAGAGCAAGTCTCCAAACCTCAGGGACATCAATCCAGACAATTACCTGGTTGTTTCTGCTCATTACAAAACCAAGAAGGAGATTAAGTGAAATCAGCTTCTCATGTGAGTGGGACTTTCTGTATGTAGGTCCAAATTATTTTCCCGAGTGTAGTGGATTTAGTTAATGCTTTAAAAGGACTTTGGAGAATTTAAAACAGACTGGAAATGACACCCCATTTTGAAGATCTTTGAATAGTAGGACTATTTATTTCTGGTATTGTATCTTTTATAGCAAATTACCCTCGATAGGCTAATTACTCCAATCAGATAATAAATAGACATATATTTTTAGCCAAATTATTACTCTTTAATATGTGAATGTATACTTAGAGCTGCGTAAAGAAGCGGATCCTGTTAATGGAAGAAAATACACAACAAAATATATTTGTATGAAAATCTTATTACTTTGAATCCCTGACTGTTAGGCTAGTTGAAATATATATATGCAGGTGGAAAATGAATATTTGTGGGACTTATTTGGTAATGTCTCTTGAAGTGAAATAAAAATTGACTATTTGTATGTTTTGCAAACCTTTTCTTAATTAGAATGTAATGGCTTTTTGCATGCCAAACAACTTCAAAGAAGCCCAAGAGTTCCCTTCACACCATTTTACACCTTAAAGCTAAAGACAATGCTGAGTGTTCGATCTGTGAGTAGATCCTTTGTGTTTTTCACAAAGCTGCCCAATACAGAAACATGGGGAATTGGAGAGATTTGGAGATTTAGAGATTGGAGCATGGTTGTTGCAGTGGGTGATGCTCTGCAGCCCCAAGGGAAGCAGGAGCAGAGGCACAGCTTCAGGAGATGCAAGGCCCTCTGGAGTCACAAAACACAGCACTCTTCTTGCACATGAGCTTTTCCTTCTTTTTAGTTTTTTTGGTCATGCCAAATGTGAAATATTCATTACCCTGTAAGCGGAGTGATTCACATTCTCATTAATCATTCATGCTGCTCTAATATAGCTAAAGGCGTATGTGGGCTTAGTTCATTATTTTGGCTACTTTTCTCTGTTCATATTTGGTAATTTATGTGCCTTGTAACGTCCTGGAAAAATCATTTTATAGGATTGTTTCGCTGACTGTATAAATTTACAAATGAAATAAATTTTTTTAAATACTCATTTTGAAACTCTTATTATTTGTAGTCTCTCATCTCCACCTTGATGCCTACAATACTCAATACTGCTTGCTGCCCTGATAATGAGAAAGAAAGGGGTAAGCAGATAGCAGAGAAATAACCAAATTTTATTGAAAATTAATTTTTTATTGCAGGGGAAAAAAGAATTCAAAAGCACCCTCAAAATATTTCTTTTTTAGAAGTGACTAGTATTTTTCTCTATTTTCTGATGTTTCATTTTAAAAAATTATCTGCTCCTGTGGTCTTTAAAATAACAGCAAAATGTCTGTGGGCTAGAAAGGATCAAGGCCATCTTTCATGTTCCATGCCATATGAAAATCAGCATGCAGTATCTCAGTCCTGTGGAAAAGGCCTACCTCACCCTCTAGAAATACCTGCTTAAATACAAACAGTTCACAACTGCTTGGTGCGTCAGACAGGTTGGCAGGATGTAATTCCAAAGTTGCAGCCTTTTGTTCTTATTTTGAAACACTGTCTAGGAAGATTAAACATATAGTCAAGCAATAAATCCTTTGAAAAGCCACAGGAAGGCTCAGTTGTCATAGATGCAATGTATGTTCCCCATAAGGGAGCAGAAAAGAGACCACAAGCAGCATTATTTTATGAAAAATGCAGTGCAACTGAAAAAAAAATCATTATCTTAATATAAGAACTGAGAGATCTGTTTTTGAACGAACAGAGAAGGGAGAAAAAAATCACTCAGGAGAATGTGAGGTGTTTATTTTGAAATGATGGCTGGTTTTTAAAACATAATTAGTTGGATTTCATAGAATCATTGAGGTTGACAAGACTTCCAAGATCTTTAAGTTCAACCATCATCCAAGGCTAAGTTTATGTTATAAAATTATATTGGGTTTTTTCAATATTTGAAGGTGTTTACATATTAATAAATCAAGAGCAGATAATTATTAAAAAAAAGGTATTTATTTTAATATTAAACATCAACAGTCCCAGTAAATCCAAATCAACATTTTAAATTAAACATGAACCCCTTTATGTTCTTGGACTGTACCTATCAAAATAAGCGTTTTCTTGATTCAGGGTAGTAATGTATCTTACCAAAAATCACATTAAAACACTTCCTGACTTAAAACTTCAACTTTGGCAGTTCCAGCATGGGAGACCTATAAAGGATTTTATTTTGAAGTACCACCTGTGCCAAAAACGTGCAGGTGGGACTTACTGCTTTGAACTGCATTGCTGTGGGTGTGGATAACAGAGGAAATGAAAGCATCAATAAAGGAAACAAACGAAAAAATGCAGTAAGTTGGTTAGTGCTGGAAGAAGGGGCTGGAGGTAGTTTGCTGATCTGATAAATAGTATTTTTGTAGTGTATTACGTCCTGTAGCAATGTAGCAATTAGAAAATTTGTTAGGAACCTGTGGCTCAATTTATAAAGTGAAAGCTGAGCAGCAGAACCTTGCTCAAAGGCCTTGTTGCAATGATGGGGGCAGAACAGACTTAGGTCATTTTCCATGATGTAGTGATTTTAACTCATTCTACTGCTGTGTAAATTGGCTGAATGTGAATGTTGAGGAGGCTGAAGGCCTAGAAAGTTTAACTGATAGGAGCTGCAACAAAGCCTTTTCTCAGAGTCCTCACAGAAGAAACCCTATGGGAGCTGGCTGTGGATAAACTGTGCCTCATCTCAAAATGGATAAATTATGTAAAATTATTTATAAAAAACATTATTACTGTATAATGTCAAATGTGACTCACCATGCTGGAAGCCCTGCAGAGCTGGTTTGGAAATGTAACTGTAACATCTGTTACTGCTTGTTATAGGAAGTGCATTCTGTCACCTTGCTATCCATACATTACCTGGAGATTTTTTTCCAAGCAGGATTATTTACATCACTGACTGAGAAGAGGGTTTTTTCACATCTTTAGCACAGTGATAATTGCTTTTTCCTTTGCAGTACCTTTTATTCCAAAGCAATTAAGAGAAGATACAGCCAATCTATGGCAGCTAGCTCAAGGCTCTTGGTGGGGATGAGTGAAATGAGAAAGCAATGTATGTGTGGGAAGGCATAGCAAGTTTGTGACTGAAGACTCACCACTGAATTCATTACACATGTTCACTTCAGATCTGGAAGATGAGCTGTTTGTCACACCACAGTTACAGAAGCATCTGCTAGAGATGCTGACAAGGGTTTGGCTGTTCTTGTGCTGATGCTTTGTGCTGCTTCATTGGCTGCTGCCCTGCAGTTCCTCACAAGGCAGGAGTGTTGTTTCTTTGCTGTCTCCCACTTTCTCAGCCCATGGTGTGCTAAGGTAAGGTGGAACAGACAGATGGGATCACGTAAAGGTTTATGGGACCGGACAGGCTTTCCCAGACTCTGGAAAATCTGCTGGCACTGCTTACGCCTGATGAGCTGTGTCCCAAGAATTGAGTCTTGTGCCAAATCCACGTGCTGAAGTCATCAGTGATCCTCAGGGCCCACTGTGGTGCTGCCCGTCCTCGTGGAGACACAGCATCTACATCTTCCCAAATTTCGGGACATTTGCTCCAAACACACTCTCCCTAGAATGATCTGTGTGTTTTAACAGGGAGTAGTAAATGGTTTCACTTTGTTACTTTTATCACTTTGCAACAAAGTTCATGCTTTCACAGTCAGGGAGAGTCAGCTTTTCAGTCCAGCTTAAGGGCACTGGGCTTTGCCTGCCAGTTTTTGTAGTGATCTCTAAGACTGCTTTCAGAAGAAGAAAAAAGACTGATGTAAACTAAATGTCAACTCTCTAGATAATCTACGTTAAAAGGTGCATTTTAACAGCTTCTGAGGTGAAGTAAACATCTAGGATTGGGGGAAATAAGGACAAAACTCACGTGGTGTTTCACATTAATTTAGTGCTGCACTAAGCAGTAAGAAAGACATCTATAAGGAGAGAGCATCTCTCAGCCTTACTGTTTAATGGTACATCAGGTCTACACGACTCAAGTGCAGTAGTTTCTGCTTTGACTCTCAACTGAAATGAAAATTAAAACAACAGAAAGAGATTTTATTTACCCAAATAATTCCCAATCAGTTGAGCTTGGTAATTTGGGCAATTGGATGTGTATGGTATCAGAACTTCTTTTAAAATAGCTTTATAGGTGATCTGTAATCTAGAACTATGCACTCCCAAATCCTCTGATGCAGTTCCTGAGCTGTAGGAATAAATTTGACATTCAAAACAAGGTCTCTTAAGAGGCACAGACATCTCTGGCTTTTACACGAAGGAGGGAGAGAGAAGGGCAGGAACTGTGATTAGCTTCACTAGGTTCTTTCAATGGCTTTAAATGAAAGTGTTCATGGCACTAATGCAAAGCGAGGATTGGATGAAAAGAGACTCATGGTTATTTGCTCCCCTTGCAGTTTTGGGGGAGCAGTGTGACAGAGAATGAAGAGAAAAATGTTTTAAGTCTGAAATATCCCAAGTAAGCATAAGTGCTGCTTAAGTGTCTTTGTAGGACACCTCCTGTGATGTTAGATTGAAATTCTCGTTTCAGATCAATGTTTGAGATACTGTTTTATAACTCAAGGTATTTTCACCAGACTCTAAAAAAAAGTATTATGACCAGTTAACACACTGAAGAGAGCGACTGCCAGCAATCAAAGGAAACTCAAGGCATTCTTCAGCCAAGATCACAGCTTTTTTTAGCCCAAACACCATGATGATAATATTGAGAATTCTCCCTTCCCAACTCAGTTCTGAAGGCTAAGCCAGGAAACTGTCAGGACTGCGCTCCCAAGACAACATTAGGCAGCACTGAGAGAGGTGAAAGACAAAATACATAGTTCAAGGGGTGAAAAAAAAAAGCCTCTACAGTTTTACTAGTTCAGAAACTGAGCCAGTGTGTGGTGCAGAGTCCATGCATAACACGCATAATGCTGTCTGGAGAAAAGAAAATGTTTCTGCACTGTAGGAAGTCCACCTAAATAGATAATAAACAAACTTTTGGAAATGAAAGTGTCAAAGAGATGACGTAGTTTTAACGTAGTGACTGTTTACCTGTTTGTTTTTCAAAATCCTGAGATGGGCAGCATTGCCCTCTTGTGGTAACAAAGGAGAACAACTAATAACAGGATTTTTAATTTCATGTTTAACTTTCAGTATTCATTATAAATACTTACAGACTTAAAATTAATCCACATGAGAAAATGAGAAAAATTATCAGACATAATAAAACAGCATTCTTGATCTAAGTATACAGGATTTATAAAGGTTTCTATTTTTCTTTTAGCTAGTCACAAAATGATTCTATTTATAAGGACCTACCATGAATCTAGTTTTCTTCTTTGGAAAAAGGCACTAAATTCCTAAGCAGTTCAAAAGTCATTAGGAAACAGAAGAGAAATGCTGTCATCCGCACATTCAAATATATATATATATATGAACAACTATCTACATGAGGACTTACAGAAAAGTTTAATTGGAGAGCTTGAAATAAGCATCAAAATCAACATGTGGGCACCTGAGCTTGCTTAGGCCAGTCATACACAGACAGACAGACAGACAGACATCAGCTGACCAGACAGTATACACATTCTGACTGACTACAGGTAAGGAGGCCACTGCCAGCCAAGGGAAGCTTTGGCAGGGAAGCAATAAAACATGCTTGTGGAAAACAAACAAAATTGGCAAAACCTTAGTGTTCAGAGTTAATTCTTAAGTTTCTTATGAATGTTTCCTCCTCTGTTGTCCCACAATGGCAAAGTACTGCTGAGTGTTGAGATGTGAACAGCAAAAGCCACATGATGAGTAAGTGCCACTTGGCTGCAGAAACTGGCAAGTTATTGGCAGTGAAGATCAATCATCTTCTCTTCAGGAGTTCTGTGTTATCCAACCTGCCACTAAAGGAAAAAAATGACAAAACACACCACAGGTTTCTATGAAGATAAGGAAAAGAACAGGAAAAAAAACCCCAACCAAACACCACAAGGTTGTCTAACTACAATAAATTCTCCGTTCTAACACCTTTTATCCCAGCAAGTGACAAACACGCAGCATACCTTACATATAACTTATATAGATAACTAGAATAGATATAACATAAATTATACAAACTCCTGCCTCCTGAGACATATGGCAAAGAGGGCAAAAGATGAAGGTTTATGAAGCCTGAGTTTCAATGATCAGATGCATCTATTGTTTTGAAGAGATTATAATTCTTCATTAAATCTCTGCCTGGCCTTCTGAGGCAAAGTTCATATTAGAACAGCAATAGCAATAAACTTCATCTGTATTTATGCCAACACTGCATGTTTCTTTTGTAAAGAGAGACACACATAAACCCCAAAACCATTGCCCTGCTTAATTCAAATGTTTTCTACAAGCTCTGAAGGAGGAGAGACAATCTCAACTGACACTGAAAAGGAACACTGAGTACAGGATAACACAGCGGTGAGGTCCCCAGTGCTGAGAGACCTGTAGAACTGATGCATAACAGATGCAGAAATGGGAAGGAGAATGGGGAAAACAAAAAAAAAAAGCTCTTTGCTATCTTTGCTGTCTTTCTGTCCTAGTGATGAAGTCTCATTAAGAACACTGCATGACAAGCTTCCACTTCTATTTCATTTCCCTTCCTCTTGGTTTTTTCCTCAAGTTATTCTACATGACAAAACAGGATTTTCACAGTGAATACATAGACAGTTGAATCATGTTTGTTTTTTTTTTTTTTTAAGCTTACTCTCAGTCCTCCTTCTCCTCCAGGACGTGAAGCTGCCATTCTTTTTTCTATTTCTTCCTGTTTCTTTTTCTTCTGCTCTACAGAGTGAACATTCTTAATACCTCGAGAGGAAGCCTGGGAGAAATATATTCACATAAGTTAGCTATTTTTCTGGAGAGAAACCAAACTGCAAGCCTTGGCAACACCATTTAATGAACTGTGGTTTTCATGAAAAGGCTGAAGCACTTAGTAATGCTACAATTTTATCAAGGTAGCCCTTTCAGGGTATTTGCTCATTCTGTGAGCTCTTGGTCCCATACATCAGTGAGGGTGTTTTTGTTCAACATTGTTATCACATCCAGGTGAAAACATTTAATCCTCAGGTGCAGAACCAAAACCTCCCTTCCCAAAAGTGCACAAATTTTTAGTCTGTGGTTTTTCCAGTGTCAAGGCCTACTCATACCCTCACAAATAGGGGGGAAGGGTTGTGTTAGTAGTGCTAGCCCAGCCTGTAGAGAAGTTCAACTTTTAAAGAGATCTATGAGAAATAACCTAGGTGACAGTCTACCCTTCAAAATGTCACAGGGTGTGTGGTCAGCAGGAATACCAAATGAAAACCTGTTGTGAACTGCCTGCTTCACATCCTCATGGGAACTGTCTAATGATGACCTAGACTAGATGACAGGAATATCAGAATTACAGACAGTTAACACCATGAAAAATAAAATAGAAAAAAAGACAGAAAATGTTTTAAAAAGTGATTCTTAGCTAAGTTGAGGGTTGTAACACCATAGAAGTTATACAAAAGATGCTAAAACCTACCAAGGCAAAACAGCAACGCTCTCATCTGAATTTCAAGGTCTTGACAATAAGCTCAATTCTCAATGGGCTCCTAAGCTAGATCTTACAACCAAACACCAACCTACTCAGACCATATGATATCTGCCTTTTGGGAAGCTGTCCTTCCTAGTGAGTCAGGTGCCCACACTGTCTGTAGCAGCCCAAAAGGAAGAACACGACGTTAGGATGGATAATGAGCACTTAAGAAGCATGTAGAGGAAAACACCAAGGAGAGAAGGACATCTGATCTACTCTCCTGTCCCCTCACAAGGGCAAAACTAAATATGGCTGCTTGCAAGACATCTCCATTACCCAACATTCAGAGGCTGAAATGACCTCAAAGATAGTCCTGAAAAATCCTGGTAGATGTTTTATCTCTGTCTTCGAAGAAAACAAAAAGTAACAGAGAGTGATACTTCCTTTTTTCTTTGGCAGCACATTAGGTCCCCCAAAACTTCAAGGCCATCCAGAACCCTAGTTGCTTAATTTCTCTTTCCTCTCAGGAAAGCTTTTTAGCCAGTTAAGAGATAGACACTTCCTACAGTTATGCTCAAAAACCCCTTTGTGATTGAAACCCGTTTGGACTGAAAATAACATGTGGACTGCTTTTAGTACATAGAGTGACACAAAATCAAGAGTTTTAAGGAGTCTAAAACATCACTCAGCTGTTGCTCCAATTATTTACCAAGCTCCCTTCAAAACAGGTCAATATGGTCCCCATGAATAATGGCCAATTCCTAATTCAATATGTAATGTCACTAACATTCACACAATTAACAAAGTCCTCTCTCTTCACAGTTCAGCTGTGGTCTCTAAGATACACCACTCGAAATCTACAATAAATAAAGCTTTTTTAGAGGTATGTAAGAGGAAAAAAAAACCAGGCTGACTGTTCTGCTAGAACATTTGTATTCTACCTCTTGTAACTTTAAAGATATTGAAGTAGCTTAAGATTAGCAACCTTAAAGAGACAGAAAGCTAAGTTAATACTACATCTTTGCTGGAGTCTGAGCTGATAAACATGCTCAAACTGTGGCCTTGTTGATAAAGAGAACTTGCAAGTGCATGTAACCTGCATTTTTTAAGAAAAGTACAAGTACAGTACCACTTGAAATTGCCACTGCAACAATTGTTTGACCGCTCTGGTCTGAAATACTTCTCAATCTCTTGTTTTCAAGTCTTAGAAGAAAGGAAAAAAAATAATGTTGAACTTGCTCCTCCAGTTCTTAGGTTGTTTTTTAAATTACTGTAAATATCTCCCATCCAAACAAGCTCAGTTACTTTGCAACGGTCACCTACCTAGCTGTGTAATTCTTTATATAAAAAGGTATAAATGCAAAACATTAATAATACCAGGAAAGTACTTAATGACAATTCCCACATTCCAAACATGATGCCCAGTGTTACGACAGAAACCATAGCCATTCTCCCCATACACCACTTCTATAAAATAATTTGAATAAATGGCATTTTATCAGACATTACCTCCATCTGCCTCTTTTCCGCAGCTTCTGCTAGCTGTCTTCTCTTCACTTCCTAAATATAACATTAAAGATAGTGAAATTCTATCTCAATACAGCCTGTGCATTCTTTTTAAGCCTTAACTTTTAAGTACGACTCCAATCTGCAACGCAAACTCCCACAAAACGTCAACTTCAACTCAATTAGCATCATCTTCCCCTCCAGTGCCAGCCTTGCAAGAACGAAGTATTTTGGGTGTCCAACACGCCAGTAGAGCAGCTGCTGACATCTACACTGCCAAACCCCACTAGAAATCAGCTGCTGCATGCCTTCACTCAAAAAAAATCCAGACTGGGATGAAAAGGCAGGTAGAGGAGTCCTTTTGGAGCTTGGAAAGGGGAGTGCTAGCTCTTCTAGGGCGATGCTTGCTCTTCTAGGGCGATGCTTGCTCTTCTAGGGTCATGCTCGCTCTTCCAGGCGAAGCATGCTCCTTTCCTTACCCCCGTGAAATCCCCAGCTGAGGGATACAAAGCACAGAGCTCCCGCTCACCTAGGGAAAATACCACCCAGTGCAGGGTAGCCTGAAGCGAGCGTCACTGCGCACTGGACAAACAAGGCCAGCTGCTCCCGTTTCTGGTAAACACGGGGCTCACACTGGCCACAGCGATGCGCTAACACATCTCAAGCGAACCCCCGCTCTCCCACAGCCACCGCAGGGCCGGTCCGCGGGCCACAGCAGCAGGGCTCCGGGCCGCCGGGCCGCCAGCCGCGGGAAGCCCGGCAGGCCTCGGCCGCACAGCTCTGCCCAGCCGGGCCCGGGGCCGAAAGCCGGGCTGCTTTTCCCCGTACAGCCGCTGTCTCCCGGGGCACGGCGGCAGCCCCACCGAGGAGGGAAGGGAAGGGAAGGCCGCCTCCCCGCTCGGCCTCACCCCGCCGCCCGTCACCGCCGGCCGAGGGGCGGAGGGTGGGCTGCCGGGCCGGGGCCGCGAGCGCACACTCACCGGGTCCGGCGTCTCCACCACGTCCTTGACGGCTCCCCCCATGCAGGGCAGGCACTGCCCCATGGCGGGCTGACCGCCCGCAGGCCCCGCGCTGCGCCAGGGCCCGCCCGGCCTGCGGCCTCCGGGAGCGGGCGGGGCCGGGCCCGGCAGTTAGT
>VZRM01009107.1:496942-531935 GCA_013397955.1 Grantiella picta | reverse complement strand
TGAATGACGTGCAGGCGGGCCGTGGCGGCAGAGGCAGGGCGGTGCGCTCGGTTTCTCACCGGTGTTGGGCTCGGGGCCGCTGGCTGAGCTGTGCCGGCGGTGAGCTGTGCCGGCAGGCAGCGCCTCCGGTCCCTGCTCCGCCCGGCGCTCCAGCGCGGCCCGGCTGAAGTGTCTGTTTCTGCCTCTCGTGCTGTTTCTTCTAAAAGGGAGAGAGCTCGTCTTCCAATAATTTATAGCAGACTCCAGCATCATCCTATTCAACATTTCATGAATTTGAGTGTTGGTGCATACACCGATCCCCCGGGATTATTTGAGGAGCATGAAATGTATTCTTCATAAACCATCGTGCAACATCTCCCCAGCTTCTTGTCTTCCTTGCTAGTTTGGACTGAGGTGTATCTTTCATGCACCCGCGTTCTTGTCCTGCCGTTTGTTCCACGAGCTTGTGATGCTGTATGTTATTGTAAAGTACCAATTAAAGGCTTTGTGTTTGTTCCACCTGGTTCTACAGCCTCCAGCATGGGTAGGAGCTCCTTCCACCATCCCAGGCTGCTCCAAGCCCCATCCAGCCTGGCCTTGGACATTTCCAGGGATGGAGCAGCCACAGCTTCTCTGGGCAACCTCCGCTACGACCTCACTACCCCCACAGCAAAGAAATTCCTCTTAATACCAATCTAAATCTACCCTCTTTCGGTTTAAAGGCATTCCCTCTTCAAAGCCAGTCTTACAACTGCACGTCCCTGTCCATCTCCTTGGCTCTCAGTAGGTATGCACCGAAAGGAGCTCTCAGGCCNAATCCACACTGGAGGTACACACAGGAGAACATGGAAGAATGCATGAAATGGGGATTTTCTATATCCACTTGCCTAGAATTCAGCTGTCAACATAATTTATCTCTCCTCATCTCTAGCCTAATGGTGCTGTGTCATCCCTGAAGAAAAGCATCACTCTTTTCCCAGGAATAGCTGCCTTCTATTTTGGATTGTGCCTGCTGCAGTTTTTTTCCATTCTGAGTGCCTGAAGTTAGTGACTCAAAGCATGGAAGCAAATGCATTTGTGTGTCACTTCAGACTTAATTCCGTGAACTAAATATCACAGACTGGTTTGGGTTGGAAGAGACCTTAAAGCTCATTTCATTCCACCCCATGTCATGGGCAGGGACACCCTCCACTAAAGCAGTCCATCTGTCCTGGCCTTGGACATTTCCAGGGATGGAGCAGCCACAGCCTCTCTGGGCAATCTCCGCTACGACCTCACTACCCCCACAGCAAAGAAATTCCTCTTATACCAATCTAAATCTACCCTCTTTCGGTTTAAAGGCATTCCCTCTTCAAAGCCAGTCTTACAACTGCACGTCCCTGTCCATCTCCTTGGCTCTCAGTAGGTATGCACCGAAAGGAGCTCTCAGGCCTCCCTTCTCCAGGCTGAACAACCCCAGCTCTCTCAACCTGGCTCCAAAGCAGAGATGCTCCAGCTCTCTGAGGGTCTTCAAGGCCCCCTCTGGACTCTGCAGCAGGTCCATGTCCTCATGCTGGAGCCCCAGAGCTGTGCACAGTGCTGCTGGTGATGTCCTGCTAGGGCCAAGGGACGGAGTCACCTCCCTCAGCCTGCTGGTCACACTGCTTTTCATGCAGCCCGAGGGGTGGCTGACTTTCTGGGCTGCCAGCACACATTGCTGGGTTGTGCTGAGCTTCTCTCACCCATGGCCTTCTCCTGGGGACCTTTCTGAATCCATTGTCTGCCCAGAGAGAATGTCCTTGGGATTCCCTGATCCGTGTGCAGGACATTGCACCTGGCCTTGAACTTCACGGGGTTCATCCAGGGCTGTCAGAGGGGTCACTGAGGTGCTAAGCACTTGACACAAGTCCCAACATACTCCTGAGCTTGCTGACCTGGCCATCAAGAGCCTTACTGTCGCCATGAGACTGATGAGGCTCACCTGCTGCCCTAATTAGAGAGGCTCAGACTGTGTGCAGGTCAGCATAAAAGCTTAGCAGAGCAGCTGCTGTGTTTCTGGCAGCTGCAGGTGTAGTGTGTTAGGAGTTAATGTTCTGCTTTGTAATGAAAGCATTTTTTGGAAATTTAATTTTGTTGGTTTTTAGGGTATCGAGGTGTTATTGTTTTGTGGATGAAGTCTTCAGTTTTAGGTTAGAACTCAGGGGTTCTCTGTCGCTTGCAGTCCCCCGTTGGATCCATCAGATGATAATGCCTGAAGGTAACTAAATTAGATTTTGCTGTAAATTTGTCAAGATTTAGAAGAAGATTGAGGTGTGCTTGGATAGAACTCTTCCTGGAGAAAGAGAGCACAGCTTTCTGAAGGAAGTGTGACCTGAAATAAGATACGTAACTGAAAAGTTGAGTGGTCCTTTTAATCTGCTTATATAACATAGTCAGAAAGTTGTTAATTGAGAAGTAGCAGGAAACATGGTAACAATTTTCTGTTCTGTATTAGAGGGCCTATAGTTATCACTGGGAGGGTTTCAATGCTGCTGATTTTATTGCAGAAGCTTTAACTTTTCAGTGCAGTCACTTGGATTGAGGTTCTTTAGTAGCTGCTTATTTTTGAGATGTCACAGAATGTTAATGCCTAGTAGCTCAATAGTAACAGATAATGGAGGGGGGTTGTTTGTTTTAGTGCTTTGAGGGCATTTTTGTCTGGTCCTACCACCCTGCCAAATAATATCGTAGTGAAATAATGCATTAGTTATGTAATTAACTTTTTAAAAACCCACCAAAATCTGTATTTCGCACTGTCATTAATAGTAGTAGCACATTGCTTTTAAATGGGGTTGCTAGGCTGATCACGTTGCAATTTTTTTATTCATGTGATGAATTGTGTGTAGTGAGTTCTGAATATCTGATGTAACAAAAAATACAGAGGTCTTTCTGCAGGGTTTTGGGAGTGCCTTAGAAGATCTGACAATTTGTTGTCACTTCATTTGTAACAGTTTAGTTATGGTGACATTTGTGCAAGACCAGTATTGAATTATGCCATAAACTGACTTTTATAAATTTTGGTTAGTCTCTACCTCTTATCTTCTTCATAACCAGCAGGTGGTACTATTGACACAAAAATATCCTGTATTTCCCAAATCCACAACCACACCTTCAATTTTCCGTTTTGGTTTGCTATTACAAGCAGTTGTATTATTTCTATTGCATGTAAGCCTGGAGAGAGGAACCCATTTGTGGCTGATAGTTTATAAAGTTATCATGCTTATTTAATTATTTAAAAAGTAAAACTCACTGCTGAATAAATCGTAGCATCTGTGGGTGCTTATATACTTCACTGTGGCCCTGATGTAACTTGTTTGAACACCACTAGGAAGCAGCTGAAGCTGATCGATGCTGTCAGTGGTTTCCTGGAGCAGGCACAGCCCTGATGGATAGTGATGTGTGGCTGGTGCCTGTCAGCTTGGCTTAGCAAGGCTCCAGTGCTGACACTGCCTCTCCACAGCAGTTCCACTCAGTCAGTCCCACTTAGGCTGTTCCTTTTCTGGCTGTGTGGTTGCTTGCCACCCTCCTTGAAGAGCAGTAAATTAAAGGGGATGATCAATTTCTGTCTGTAAGAGTTCTTGTGTCTCTGTAAATGCCACCTGCAGTACAGGTGAGTGTAGTCGTGGAGTGCTGTTGGTTACAGACTGACAGGTCAGGCTGAAAGGGAGCATTTCCACCTCTGTCCTGGCCTCTTCAGAGCCATTTAGGTACTCCATAAAATATGAAAAATTCAGCCAATTAGTCCTTAGCTGCGAGAAGTTCTACACTTCAGGCATGCTGAGTAGATGGAAGTTGTAATGGTGCTCGTTTTAGAGCCTCAGCTGCTTTGTTTTGGCTCCTTTGTCCTTGAGGGGCTCAAGAGCAGCCATTTGTGTAAAGTCTTCCATCCAAAGCACAGTTACTGGAGTCTCAGGCTCTGAGTACGACTGCAAGGAATCAACAAACAACGCGACTGATGATTTTTATTCCTAACGTTTCATTTCTACATGAGGAGATTGATTCCCACCACAAAGACCCTGAAATCCTAAGTTCTATGTCACCTCAGTAGTGACAGTTTGTAGTACTTCCACCAGCATTTGTTATAGGAAAAAGATAAAGATCTTTTCTTACTGCTTCCATGTGAAAGTCTTTATTATTATAGCAGTGGATTGTGGGCCAAGAGAAAAGAGTTGGTTGCATAGGATGAGCACAGTTTAGTGACTTAGTATTTTAAGTTGTCCTAGAGGAAATCTCAAGAGTTCCTTCTGACAAGAACCTTAGATTTGAATCTATCTGGAAACATTTGACAAAGATTTCTAGGCAGTGGCTGGTTTTGGACAACCTGGAAAATTAGCTCTTAAGTCTCTAACTTTAGACAAAAGATACTATATATGTCCACAGTAGAATATCAGCAGTGAAATAATAATGAACTTTAATTTTTCCTTCTACTGAGATGGGATTCAGCACAAAATGTAGGGAAGGACATGGAATCTGTAAGGAGCAGTTAGATGAATATATACAGGGCAGATTAAATGTACTAATCCTTAACATCACTGAAAGTTTTTGAGAATTTTTAAAAAGATGATAGCAAGGCTTGTTTTTTTAAAATTTATTTATTATTCAGACTTTCTAACCAGAGGTTAGAAACATGATGTAGTGCTTAATTGTAGATCACAGATGAGGTATTCATTGTTCATTTAATGAGTTTCCTCAAATTTCTTTTTATATTTTAGCTTAGGTATTACTGTGAATGTCAGCCTGCAGCCCAAACTCTACAAGGCCTCTGAAAGTACAGTTTCTGTTGAGATCCATTAAAACATTATGGCTTTTTTTTAAGCTATACCTCAACTTCCTTCATAAGCTTTCAGCTAATATTCATAGTTTTCCTTCATTAGCAATGAATCCCTTTTTATTAGTTTCATATCTTTCTTCATAGATTGTCACATCTGCTCCACAGAAACAAGACAGCTTTATAGAATAGGGATGTTGGTGACTAAAAACATGCACACTGTATACATACTTCTGTTCATACATTTTCCTTGTGTGCAAAAAAGCATACATATGAAGCACTGGAATTTCTGGAAAAATTCAGTGTAAAACTCAGTAGCATCATAACATTGAATAAAATATGTAAAATCCTGTAATGATGAACTCTGAATCCCAGTGAAGCTCTTCCCAATTTCTAACTAAACCAAAGAATGCTTATGTCTACTGCGCTGAGCGTGTTGATATGATGCATTTGTCAGTCCAGAACACCTCAGTTAGTCCTTAGGGACTGTGAAAAGAACATCTGTTCACAGTCATCACTTCTAAGCTTAAATGTGCTTCGTGAAATATCTTCTGTTTGAGTACAAGGGCAGTTAAAACCAAGAAGGAAGATTTCGCTGCTTTTTAAGGTCAGTTTGCACTCTGCTTGCCTTCGTGCTGCTACACAGTCTGAAAAATCACCAGACTCCTTTCCAAGCCATATAGCCAAGCATATGCTTCCTCCCTCGAGCATGTTAGCAGAGGTAGATTTGGAGGTTTGTGGTATAAAATGACTTTAAAACAAGTAAAAAAATTTCCAACAACTGGATGAGAGTGGGAGAAGATGATTCTTGGCCTTTGTAGATTCTGCTTGGTTTCTGCAGGCACCTGATATTCTCTAGCCCTACCTGGGGCACCAGTTTTATATCCTGGGTATGGAAAGGAATTAAGCTCTTGCACATCTCTCTTCTGCATGTCAAATAACCCTCACTGTCTGATACAGGAATTTGCAGTCTGTTCCCTGCCATAAAGTCTGGATTCCAAGAGACTGGTACAGCTATAAAGACCCCTATTAAAAATATATATTCTGGCTGAAATTTTGTCCTGCTCAAAATGGGCTTGATGCAGCTGCTCTGACACTTTCCTCTCTGGTTCTTTTTTCTGCTGCTTGGCCACTCAGTAATATGGGTCAATCTGCAGAGGTGGTTTTTTATACTTGAGAAATGCTTTGGCCCTTGCCAAAGAGAGGGGCATATGAAAAGTGGGCTGTGAGAGCAGAGATAACCTACAGAGGCTTTTGCGAGGCTCTTGTATTTTCATATATAAGTGTGTTGTTTGTGTGTTTTTATTGTAGGGTTCTTTATTAGAAACTCATTCATTTGTTCCGTGGGGAACACTTGGATTCACTCCCATGTATTAAATCAGTGTTGCAGGGCTAGGGGGAAACCCAAAAAGTGAGACACTTTCATGTGCATTTCATTTGCTTTCATCCTAGCAATGTGATTTAAAAGTTAAACCTTTACCTTAGGGCAAAAGCAGTACACGCTTTCTCTACCAAAACAAGGCATCCCAAATTGATGTTTGCAGTCAACACATGCTGGAATGTCTGAAAACATACATTGGCTAAAATCTACCTTTTTTTCTCTTTCCTTTTTTTGTGTAGAGTATCAGACTAGATCTTAAGGATAAAACTTCTAGTGATTTATAAATTATTCTGCCACCGTGGATGCACATTCTGGCACGTATAAGAAATGCTTGGTAACCTGTATGTGATTCCATGAACGAACCAGTAGTTCTTTCCCTTAATTGTGTCCTTGAAACAAGAAAAGAACACACCTAAACTTTACCTGGATACATGGACTATATCTAATGGTAAATTTATGAGTAATGATTTTAGGATTTCATTTACAGTGAAATGCCACACCACAGTCAGATAAATAGAAATTGGAAAACTTAAGGTGAAAGAATTATATAACATGATAATGAAATTCTAGGAAATGCTAACAAATTGTCAGAGTCATGTGGAAACACAAGAACATTTGAGACACTGTTAGACCAAACATAATTTTGGTATGTCACTTAACAATAAGTGAACTATGTAATGTCATTCTTTTTCCATTTGAAATGGTGTGATTTGTAGAAAAATTTCATATAATAATATAAAACTTCTGCTTTCCTTGTGACTGACTATATTTAGTGCAGGCTCTAGGAATATTTGAACAGAAATCATCACACAGGCCATATAGGTTTCATCCCATTAACCATAATGAAAATCAGGAAATAAGTGAAGATGTGCTAAAGTTCCAGAATTTTGCTGATGTATTGTGTTGCCAACAAATTTTGTTGCAGTAAATGATCTTTATTCACTGGTGTTCCCAAAAATGGTTACCATATTTTTCAGAACACATCAGTGTCTGAGAATCTTAATATTTTAATCCCCTACTAGAAGAAGAACAGTAATGAGAAGACAAAACCTGCAGATTTACAGGATAATTCACCTAATATATTTGGGGCTTTACTTTTCTTTTTAGAGCTCCTCTTATGCTTCTTTTCACTGAAGATGTAAATGCAACACAAACCTCATTTATCGAATTTGTTAATCTCTGAATTAAACAGGAGTTGTTAACTGATATGCAGAATTTGTTTTGGAAGCTATTAAGTTTCGCCTCTTTCCCTGTACTTGATTATATAGTGATTTCTAGGATTATTGCATAGTTTAAATTCTTTTCAGTGTAGAAACCATTGTTTTGGAGACTTTTTAAGAATTGGAACAGAAGCAGTGCTGCATTTTCATTTACTTGTAAATGCACATAGATTTTTGAATACTTTAATTTTATACTCACAATTCCACTTTAGCACTCTTTTAAGATATTGTTTGTGTGAATGAGAAGATGTGGGTCTGAGTTGAATTTCATGTCTGATGTTGTAGGTCTAATTAAACAAGCTGTGTAATTTCCAAAGGAGTGAAAAAGTCTCAATGGACTTTTGTTTTCATTTTAGGCTAACCCTGTCCTTTTTAATCTAGGTCAGAAAATGGTTTCATTAATTCATGGGTTTAAATAATGTAAATGGTATTTTTTTCTACTGTAATTAATTCCATTATGAAGAATCCTATGGCATTTAACAGGAAAGAGACCAATAAGGTTTTCTACATAAATTACATTAGAAATGTGCATATTTTAAAGGAATTATCTATTTTTTAGAGAAGGTCTTTGAATCCTTCCCCAGAATGGTATTGCAGGTATAGGATTTTTAATTCAATACAAGGAGATACTTCAGGGTGACTATTTCTTGGTGATATTTTATATAACCTCTCAGAAGTGTTTGCATCATAAGATGCTCTATTATAAGTTGTGACGTCTTTCAGGTGAGTCAGTTGTGCAGCTTTGAATTTAAACATGAGGTGAGAAATGTTTGGTTTATTTTAGTAGAACCATAACAGAGATAGGAAGGGAAGAAATTAATCTTACCTTTGGGATGTTTAAAATATTCATGGCCTTGGCTAACCATGACCTGGAACCACATTTTCACTTTGTACCACACTTATCTATGTGAAAAACTAGTGGCTGCAGGCAGAGTCTTTTAAGCCCTTAAATATAAAATATTTATGAGTGAAATGTAACTTGGCACTCTCCCACACTCCAACAGGTGTCCAAACACAATTAAAATGTCTTTTGAAGTTTTTGTTAGATTGCATGAGATGCATACATATATTTAAATCAAAATAAATTAATATTTTTAGTCCTAGGAGGGGTAGTATTACTCCGTTTCTGTCCATATTTTGTTTTATCAAGCCTAGTCAATTTGTGAAAATAGATTTACTGTTGGTATCACAGCTGTTTGTGCTTGGCTGAGCAGCCTCAAAATATTTTTGATAGTTACAGATGCACTTACAGGTTTAGGATTTGCTGCCCCTTTGGCCTTTCCAGGAGAAAATATGTAACTTGTGGGGACTAATAAAAATAAATGATGCCTGCTGTGCATAACAGGAAAGGGGAGAGCATTGGTTCTGCTTTTGCAGTAACTCAGCTGATTTGTGGACAGAAAGGAGTGATTTGGTGTGACAACTCTGGGTCACAGGAGGAGCATTGCTTCTGAGAGCAGATGCTGAATGGCAGGGCTGCCTCTCTTACATTGCCATCAGAGACTGGGGTCAGAAAATAGTCTGGAGAGGTTGGAAGTGCTGTAAATGTTAGAAAAAAGGAGCTGAATTACACATCAGTCCTGGGGTACATGATCCTTGCTGTTTAACAATCCATTCTGCCTTTACCCTTTTTTCCCCCCTTACTTCCCCTTAGGACAAAAGGCATTGTTTAAAACTTCTAGGAAGGTGGTCCAGAGCAGAATTCAGCATACATTTAATCCTCATTTTGTTAGCTAAGTCTCTTGCCAGAGAAGTGACTGGCTTTCTCCTTGCTAAAGTCTACTTTGATGCCTAACTTACTAAACACAAGGCTTAGCATCCTATTTTCAGGGTGGCTGTTTTAAAGTGAGGTACTCCAACACTATTTCTGGTATCAAAATCACTTTATAATTATATCTCTAGACTGTATGAAGACAGATTACAGTGGAGTACAGTGGTCATATATCATGATGAGTATATAATGACTTCAGCATGCATGACAGCCTGCAGCCACGAGCCTACATGGAATAATTTTTTTCTAGTGAATCTTAAAAAAAAATAAATTCCACCCAGTTCTTTTTTGTCATGGAGTTGGAGCTGTTAAACTGGAGATAACAATGACTTTCTGAAAGTTGCCTATTATTAAAAAATCAGAAGCAGTAAGGGTTGAATATTCAGCTTCTGTGGAACAGCAGCATCTGCACCATAATTATGTTAGAATAGCAGGATGTGCATAGCTGTCCTGCATTCTGCCAAGCTGCTCTTTCCTTCTAAAAGAGCTGAGATCCAACAGATAAGAATAGCCTCCATGTAATAGCTCACTGTTCTCTGGAATATCTCTGGAAACCTTCCAGAGTAAAGGAAATCATTTTGAGCGCTGGGAAGTGTCAGTTTGGAATGAGGAGGGAAGGTTTTGTCACTGAGATTGTGTCGTTGGCCAGTGCAGCCTTGGGAGAGCAGAGCTCCAGCTGGAGCTTGTGCCAGACCCCTGCTGACAGCCACAGCCCTGCATCAATATCTAATATTGCCCCTTCCATTGATCCATTGCATAATGAAGCTCCAGGACTCCAGCAGCACGCTGGGCCTTATTAAGAAGGTGAACTGAATATTCATGGGAATGGGAAGACTAGGAGCCAAGCTGAGCATGTGGTCTTTGGCTGAATTTGGGTTATGTGTTTGGTACAGGGGATTTTTCTGTTGAAAGAATGGTCTGTCTATGAGTGCATTATCAGAGTTTAGTCCACAGACCCAAGCAATAATGCTGTTGTGGAATAATTTGTTATGGAGTTGACCTGTGTCTGTTTGGCAGGGAAAATAGACATATATTACATTTGAATTTAAATTAATATATTACAGCCAGACAGACCTGTGCTTTATTTTTGGACAGTGTAATGTATGGTGAGGGAATGAGAATATTTCATAAATGCAACTTCCTCCAGTTGCTTTGCCACCACTGTGAGTGACCTCTGGGACTGAGAAAACTCTTTCAATTTAGAGATTTTTTTTTCCTCCCCTGACTGAATTGGGTCTTGTTTTAGGATGCTTGTAAGCATCTTTTGTACCTGAGGTCCCCTGACATGGCAGACATAATACTGAGCAAATGCTTTTGAGGATCAAGGTAGGGAAAAAGGGAATCCTCTTGTCCTTGAACATTGCAGTACTCTTGTCCAGGAGACCTGAGAAGTGGTCAGTACGCTATTCAATTTTGATTTTAAATTGAAAAGACATAGCAATCCCATCAAATGATTACAAATGTAAAAAATTAGTTAGGAATGTTCAGATTAATTTCACTACTATTTTTTTCTCTCAGCCTAATTTCTGTTGGTTGTTTTGAGTATTATGAATGCAAAATACTTTGTACCCATGTGTGAACTATATTTTTTGAGTTCATTTTTCAAACCAGATGTATATTAACCTTAAATAAAAAGCAATTTTCAATTTCTTGTTTTGAACAATATGCCATTAATGTGAAATCCTGACCTTGTACACTTGGCTTCTGTAACCTGCTCAGTAGGGTTCTTTTATGTTTTTCAGGGATTTGCACTAGCCTTGCAGCTAATTTTATAATATAAATCTAACTGTAATGTAAATAATACTGATTTAATTCTCATAGGTCTGTTGGTTGCAATTGGAAATATTGATCAGGTTGGATGCTAGACTGATTTTTCATTGCTAAGGACTTGCAGTGCACATGTTTGTTGCTGGCTGAGCTAGTGATGGCAAGAGGTCCCTGAGTGCCCAAGGCCCTCATTTCAGCTGGGAGTGTTCCTGAAGTACATGGCCACCTCATCCAGGTGTCACGAGGCTCTAAAAAAATAAAAGTAATTGTAAGATTCCAAGTCAATATCAGCATGCTCATTACACCGAGACAAATCCTCAATTCTGTTATGTTTTTCTCGATAAAAGAGTCGTTGCTTTTGCCCAGAAAAGCTGCAGGGCTTTGGTGTAAGGGAAAGCTACCTGGAGTGTTCCCATCCATGACAGCACTTGCTTTTCCATCCTAGTACTTCTTGAGAGTGTAATGTAGCCTTTCTGACTCAAAAATAAGTATTTTATTTCACATTTTATTTCTATTTCAGCTACTCTTTCCAATGCATCACAGTATTTTAGCATATGAATAGCCCCAGTGACTGCAGGTTGAATCAATCAGACAACGAGATGGCTGTTGAGAAAATATGCTTACTGATAATTTAAATATTGTACTCAGATACAAATGGGAATCCTCTTGATATTATGCACTGATTTAGAACAAATGGAATGATATTTATCTCCTCTCTCTTTCTCAGCACTGTATCCTACAATAGAAATGCTTAACACCACTATTAGGTGTCTTCAGTGTCTGCATGCTTTCAGGCCCTGGGGCTACAAACAGGACAGTGGTGATCTCTTGATTCTGGACTGCTCTTTGCTTCCTTGTCCTGTAATCACTTTGGCAATTTTACCACTGTAAGGAAAGGAGGACTCAGTCCTTTATGCCACTCCCCAGTGTTTGGAAAGAAGGTTCAAGAGCTCGGTGCTGAAGGTTACAGCTGGAGCACTGGATGAACATCCCTACAGACGTGTGTCATTGAAACAGTAATTTGAAAAACTCCCAAGTACTCCAGGCTTCTTTGAGCCAAGGATTCATTCTTTTGGGAGTATCTACCATTTCATACTCGAATCTACACTGGGAGCAGTCAACCAAGTGGGCTCCACTGCTTGGTAACCAAATTACTGCACTTAATTTTAATGGAGATCACCTGTGGCCACACAGGCGAGACTTTTGCTTAGCATTTAGCATTTCAGATTGAATAATTTGGCCTTCTGCTGTGTTCTTCTATTGCTCTGCCCCAGCAAAAAGCAAGAATAGATAAAAAGACTCCTTTTTTCTGGGTGTCTGTGGGAGTTCTCTGGGTGGTGCACGTTAGCCCTCGCTTCTCACACGTAGACGGCTGATTGCATTAGCTATATAGATATGCAAGTGATATTCCACTGCAGAGAATTTTTACCCCATGCAGATTTTCTAAATGCACAGCCCCAGCAGCCTGTCTCTCCTGATTCATCAGTTTCTTCTGTGACTCTCCTTGCTATTATTCAACCCTCCACTATTATAACCTTTATTTTTATGTGAGCAGAAAAAAATGGTTTCTCTTTCTCTGTCTAGCAGAAAGCGTTGAAATGGTCTCTTTCTGATGTAAATCTGTGCCTGACAGATGCTGGGCTCCTGTCCTCCTTTGCTGGGGCATAGTTAGTCAGTTTAAAAAGTTGGTGGTGATGTGGTTTTATTAAGAGTGGAGGAGTTGTGAGTTAACATATGTTTTTGAGATACTCTGGTAAGCCTTGGTGTGATTATTTCTCTCAGCAGCTCATTTTTGGTTATATTTGTGGAATTACTTTTCATATTTCCAGAATGTCCCTACAAGCCAATTCCTGGACAAGAAGGGTGACCATTACAACTAAGGTACAGCCTTGCTTTTCAAAACATTGCACGAAAACACCTGCTGAAATTACTTTTCTATGCCCATGTATGGCGTAGGTATATCCCACCTCTTCCTGTGAATCCAACGTAATAATTCAGGTGGTTCTGTCAAAAAAAATCCAAAAAAACCCTGAAATAGCTATGTCAGGGTGCTGTCTCATGCTGATAAACTTGAGCTAGACAAAGTTGAAGGTAGCAGGAATAAGTTTTGCAATCAAAAGTCAAAGCAAGTATAATCACAAAGCTCTGTGATATTTTGCTCCACTGCAAGTTGGTTTTTGAATGATGCTGCCGTTGTGTTGAGCAATACAAGCTTGCAATCACTGCTGGTCTGTGTAACAGTTGTGTGCCTGCAGAGTTAATTTGTAGATGTTGAAGCTTTTCTGTATGCATCTTGTGCTCATGCAGGTTTTCACTCTTTCTCTGGTTTTAGGCAAGCAAATCCTATTAAACAGTTTTATGCCTAAATGCAAAGGCCAAAACCTAGAATTGTTTTTCAGCTGAAATCAGGAAGGTGAAACCTGTAGCCCTTATTCAATGAAAGATTTACTTATTTGAGTCTGAATCCAGCTCTGTGTTAGCTATTTTCATTCAATGGATGCACATCCCCTCCTTTCTTCCTCCCAAAGGAAATCTGACAGCTTGTCTGTTCCGGAGGCTGTGAAATATCGGCAGGTTTCAAAACTAAATGTGTTAGCCTGTCTCACAAAGTCAGTCAAAGGGCAGATGTATTCCTGTAGCATTCTCTGAAACCAGCCAGCTCTGTGCCAGGCAAACTGCCTTTGTGACATAAGGGCTGCAAGGAGTCCCAAAGGGCTCCCTATGGATGTGTATTAATGCTGGAGACACCAGAGCCTGCACCTTGGGCTTCTTCTGGACTTCCAGAAAAGGAGGGAAAGTGTTAGACCTGGGAGGCTGCACGTCTTTCTTCTTTTTTTTTTTTTCTTTTTTTTTTTTAATGCTCTGAATCCCATGCTGGTAGTCATCCTTGATGTGATTCTTGGGGCTGTCCTGTGTAAGGCCAGGATTTGGACTTGTATTATCTTTGCAGATCCCTTCCAACTCAGGATATTCTGTGATTCTCTGGATATACTGTGGTGGGAAGGACTCTCTTGTACCTGGCTCTGCCTTGATTCTGGAGCAACAGAAATTAGTCACATATCCCCTGGCTCATCATTGCTTTTTTTCAAAGCTGTCAAACCAGCATCATTTTGGAGATTCCCTACCTCAGCCACGATATTACTTAGTTCACTCACCCTGTCCTTGCTGCCTTTAAAAGACTAGGTCCAGTGTTTCCATTAGCAGGGGGATTTCTGCCAGAAAATATATTTTAACTCCGCTGGTGAATGATCAGTTCATTAAACTTTGAAATTATTTCAAAGTATTCAAGAGCCTGGGGCAATCACGATAGTTGAGGTTGCAAATGGTCTCCAGCTCTGAGGCATACTTCCTATTATTTGAAAGGAGTACAGCTTGCAACTTTTGCAAGATGAGGGTTTAGTTTTTAAGTCATCCTTTGGTGCTGACTTTTTTCTTTTTTTACATTCTTGCTTCTATTAAACAAGTGTGTAAATTTATTCAAGTATACTTTTTGAGGACGAGTTGTACCTTGCCTTAATATATTAATGTACTGTCATGCAGCAGAGTCTAGAAACACTAAAATACCACAAAGCAGATTGTGTGTATTCCTGGACTGCTTGGAAGCAGGAAGGGGAAATCTTTCAACAGATTGTTTTGATCAGACTAATAGCCAAATGCTACAGATTTTCAGAGCTCGCTTTAAATAAAAACTGGTCTAATTGAGGGTGTGTTCTTTTTTTGGTGTTTTGGGTATTTTTTTTTTAAGGCAGGACTTGATTTTAGAGTACCATCTGTGTTGGGATTCATGGCCATTGGAATTGTGAAAGGAGCATGTAGTAATTTGGGAGCGTTTTACAGGAAAAATACATTTATAGTGATGTATTGTGTGGAAATAGATAATAAGTAATATAAAAAGTTGGGGTCCTGGAAGTTATACAGCTGAGATCATTGTGATAGTCCTGTAAAGAAATCTGCTCACATTGAGGGCAAATTCAATGAGTCATGTATATCTGTGGCTAGACTGATGCTGCATCTCATCTGTCATGGTGTGTTCTTTGCTTCATAGAAAGGGAACTTTGTGAATATCTAAAGAATCCTACTAAATATTTGACTAATGTAAACGTGGCATAAGCCTGCAGCAAGATCGAGGACAACAGCAGGGGTGTCATTAGCAAGTCTTGCCAGTGTTAACTACTGTGATTGCAAAGTATCAAAACTGCTTTTTTAGGAAATTGCATTGTGTGTAAGATGTTTACAAAGATTGTGAGAGAACAGCATTTTTCATTAAAGGTGGTATGTATCTTAGCAGGGAATGGGAGTGTGTTGAGAAGGAAATATTTCTTTGTTACCATCAGGAGAAAAAAATAAAAAGGGTTTTCTAATGAATTTGGAAAGAGGGTAGACTTGGCACTGTGGTGCATGATCCCATTTTCAGAATAGCTGAGCCTCACTGGTGAGTAGGCATGTGTTACAGCTTTCATCTTTCACTTCAGGAGAAAGCCTGAGAGGGTTTTGTGCACTGAGACAAGAATCATTACAGATTCATATTCAGCAGATGATGAAATGATCTTGTTCCTTCCATTATTCTGATACAGGAGATGAGCTTTGCTGTTGAAATAAAATTATTCTCGAATACTCTATCTTTACATGTCGAGTTACTTAAATCACAGAGAACAGTTTGTGTGCATCAGGAAGCTAAAAGCCTTCCCAAACTAAACTTTCCTAAATACTATGTCATTAACCCACAGTTCTACTACAGTTCTGGTAATTTGCTTATTTGAGCTTTTGAGTGTAAGATATAAGAAAAAACTTATCTTCAACATGTGTCAAGGTAAAAAGTTTTTCTGGTCAGTGTACAGAAGCATCTAATCTCTGAATTCATAATGATATTTCACTTTCCCTTCTTGCAATGAGGAAAATGTTCTCACCTTGGAAGTAACAATTGTTTCATTCAATGCCTGTTTATAAAGGATCACTGCCCATATCTTTTCTTTCTACATTAATTTTATTTTTTTTAATACATTCTTAGTGCATTTGAAAGCCTTAGCTGTCTGGTAGGGGGTAGGATAGATACTGTGTGGTAGCAATACAGGGCATGCAGCTGACCCAGAGAAATTCAGGGTTTTTCATGACCATGTTTAAGGATCCTCCCTGTATCCACTATTTGCACTAAGAGCTCAATACACATGAGCAAAGCCAGTTCAGCAAACTTTTGTTCAAGCACAGTGTAGGTCCTTATTTTTTGACCAAAATCCCCGCTAAGCAGAGGAAATGGTGTGTTGATGTAGTGATTTCTGTAGCCCAATGCAAATCTAAGGTGTCTATGGGACTACAAATTGTGAACTGAAATAAAATTTTGTGTAGCAACACTCTTCATCTTTATCAAAGTGACATGGCAAATTGAAATCATAGAAACTATCTGCTGACTTCTTGCTTGCTTTAGGGGAAGCTTTCCTGCTCCTCATAATTCTATATTTGTCATGTTTTTTCTATTTTTATCATGTACTTTGTGAGCTTCTAGCTCCAGTGTGGGATCATTATGGTGCTAAAACTTCCAGGTTCTGACTGAAAATAATCAGGTGTGGAGTAGGGTTAGGAGAACCTGACAAATACAAACATACAAAGGTCTAAAAAATTACTTTTGTTTTTCCCTCATCGTTGTGTGAGATATAAATGTGAAGGAAGGGAAGTGTAAGTGTAATTTATTTTGATTGTGTGGGAAGATGACTGGGGGTAAAAAGGTAATGTATGGAAGCTCCAGGGAAAAATACAGTTGCTACTCCCTGGGTGGAATGTATTCAACATATCCAACCTCCCCCACACAGTAAAATCTAACGGGGACTAAAGGGAGGGTTTTAAGAAACAAACTATTTTCCTATATCAGCCATCATGTGACTGAGCAATGTGAATAGCAATAAATAGGCTGATTCATTATTGAAAAGTCATCCTAAAGTGTCTAAAGGCAAATAACTATTTAACCACAATAGAAAACCACTTTGAAGTCTCAATGAAGATCAACAGGGTTTGAAAATAACCTGTGTGAGTTGTCTTGGGCAGCAGAAATTGCTTAGAGTGGCCATGATACCTTTAAAATGGAACTATCTTAAACAGTGGTGCTTCTGCTCCCTGTCCTGAAGCATTAGGAATTGTAAAGAACTTTAAAAAAATCCTCTGTAAGTAGGTTTCATGAAATCCAACTGGTGTTTTGATATACAGATAAAAACTTCCTGACAGCCCAAGGGAAAATCAGTATTCATCACCATATGGAGTAATGAAGCATATTTTCATGCTGGATTTCTTACCATAGGAGACATTTTATTTGCAGCAATAATGAGGGAGAGGAAGCAAGTCCCAAATGGAAGTACAGAACTTGAAGCAGAGGCAGACTGATTCTGCTAGAGAACATTTTTTGAATTTCTAGAAGTTACTTTGAAGGTCCAAAGTAAAAAAAAACAAAACCAAAAACCAAACCCAAAGGTGGCAGAGTGGGTCAAGATCACCAGAGTATTAAAACACTGCATTAGTTCCTTTGATTATTCTTATATAGACAGCTGTTAATTAAAGCAAAATAAATTTTCAATTCAAATAAAGTATACCCTGTACAGGTAATTTCCTGCACTATTTAGTTTCTTTAATTAACAAACATGAGTATTATCTCTTGTCACTGCAAAGCCCTTAAATCCTTTATTTCTTTCCTGTTTTTCAAAATTACTATAAGAAAGGAAGACAGGAACAGTGTGTAAGACCAAAGTAGTGAGCTGACCTTTTGCAGTTCTAACTGTATGAGATGCAGTCACTCAGCTTCTGCTTTTCCCAGCTGCAAAATTGATAAAATCATCTGCACAGTTTTCTTTGAGACTGAGTTTGCTTCTGTTTACACAACACCATGATAACCTCAAGTAGGCAATTCTGTGGTGGTGCCAATGAACCTGTAAGATAATTATAAATTACTTTGATCATTGTGTGGTCAGAACAGGTAGGAAATGTGCACATCAGCGACACACTGTGCCTGATTGTCCCCGTGGGGTGCTTGGCTCAGCTGGTGGCTTGCTGTATTTTGATCTGGGATGTCACTCATTCCCTCTCCTGCAAGGTGCACTGTGGGTTAGCATGGAATTGATCTTCCTCACTTTCCCCTTGGCTCATTTCATGTCTTCATCTGGTAACAAAGTGTGTCCATCCAGCCTGAAATCTTGTGCAGTTGCTTGGGAATAAATGCTAATTGGAATTATTCTTGTTATTAATTATGTAAGGCCAGTGTCAGTGTGGCAGCTGAGGGTTCCATGGGCTTTTTGCCCTTTTGGTAGCCTAACCTCTTAGTGTTCATGAGCTCTCTTTATTTTTCATGCACCTTTGTTGACTGTGCAGTACAGAGCTCTCTTGCCATTACTTTATCTCACAGCAAAGATCAAGTGAAAGTTTGCTTTCCCCTTCCAAACTTCCACCCAAGTCAATTTGTGGTCATGATGGAATGGCCTTTTCCAGCAGTGCTGTAATGGATGTCAGCAGTCCCCAGCACTCCAGGATTGATTATATGGAATCATCCTATTAAGTTTATCACAGCTCAGCTATAACACTTTTGCAACAGTAACTATAAAACCAGTATGGAGAGAACACTTAGATAAATCAGCAGTTGAAAGAATGATAAATAGATGTTCACCGCAACAGAAATAAACTTTAAATGCACCGAATGGCAAGTGATCCTTATGGAAATAAGGAGTGTGAGCCTACTTCAACTGAAAATTAGTGGAAGGCAGGAGCTGAAAGGACCTGGGGGTAACAGTGTGTGAGAAACAGATGATGTGCTGTGACAGAGCAAGGTGAGCTGCTCTGCAGGAGGGTGAGTCAGGGAGTACTGAATATGAGCAACGAAGTGATTTGTCACAGCACACGTGGGAATGATGATATTGGTACCTGGTGCTGAATTTTCAGTAACTCCTTTTAATGCTGTGATGCAACTCACGCTCTAAAAAGGGGGGAAGAGGGTCTGATGCTTTTGAAGGCAGACGAAAATCCATTGTAGTAAAAAAAGGATCGGGCTGTTTAATACTTTAAAATCAATGAAGAAAGGAAAGGATAAGTGAAATGTGACAAAAATACATAGAAATCGAACAGGAGGGAAAAGAATAAAAATGGAACAGTGCTTCACCAGACCAGTGGTGCCCAGCAGCTAGAAGCTGAGATCTGACAAGTTTGTCTTGGAATTGGATCTTTGTGTTGTTTTCCCCCCAGCCCATGTCCACTGTAATGTGGTGGTCAAACACTGATCCAATTATCTAGGAAGATGTAATTCTTTCCATAATCTCACTGTTTTAAATCAAAACTGTCTGCCTTCCTGGAAGGTGAAGTTTTGCAAATGCACGATAGTGGATTCAGTGCAGAAGCAACTGTGAAAGACTAAAGCCTTTGGTCTGACAGGTTCTGAGGGTAATGAATTAATATCTCAATTTATCTGGTATGACCTTTGCTGAACAGTCAGTTTTTTACCCTGCCCCATACAACTTGTGCTTCAGGTGGGTTTTAGAGTAGAAGCTGATTAAAGGAATCTATCAACTCTATTTAATATTTTTTTTTTTTTTGCTATCTATTTGCTTGCAGTGACTGGAATGATAAAACTTAAAACTAACTGTATTCTTTTTTTCTATTTCTCTATTTATTTGAGTGGATAACATGTTATCCTCATGATTAAACAGTTCTACCCTGCTTACTGTGGAAGGTAATAACTTTAGGTAGTAATTCCTACTTGTGTTTTTGCAGAGTTGTGTGCACATAGATACACACACACATATTAAAAATATATATGTAAAAATGCATACATGAAAAAAGGAAAATGCTTCCAAAAAAACCCAAACAAAAGAAATATTTTGTAGGGGGAAGGGCAAATATTAAATCTCTTACCTCACTTTTAACCTGACTACAGACTAGCATTACTTTATAGAGATTTAAATCATTGCTATGGCTGCAACTTTTCTCAGTGACACAATTTTTTAATTCCTGCTGTTCTGTGCTCTGCTCCAGGAAGCCTTATGTTCCTCTGAACACCAAATGCTGGCCATTTAATCCTTAAAACCAAGCTTTGAGTGAACCACGTGGGGAATAGTGCAAAAGTCACTACTTACAGTTGTTTTTATGCACCAGTGATACTTTTCACTGTTGTCATCCCAATTTTGGGTTTATGTATTAACGTCGAAGCAAAAATCAGATTGAACCAACAAGTTTCAGGGACAGCAGTGAAAGTTTTTTTTATTACTGGGCAATGCTTTTTGTGTTCACTGAAAGCTTTGTTGAGCTGTTCAGTGGCCATGAGCTTGGCTAGGCTTGGCTAGACTTTCACCCTTACTCATCACTGGGATCAACTCAACCACAATGCTCTGTAGGAGCTGAGGGTCCAAACTCTTTCTAAATCATAGAATGCTATGGGTTGGAGGGGATTTTAAAAATCAAGCTGTCTTCTGTGGCAGGGACATGTTTCACCAGACCAGGTTGCTCCAAGTCCATCCAGCCTGGCCTTGAGCACTGCCAGGGATGAGGCATCCACAGCTTCTGGGAGCAACCTGTGCCACTGCCTCACTCCCCTCTGAGGAAAGAATTTCTCATCCCCAGCTTGACATCACCCAGAGCCTGAAAAATTTGTTATCTCTTATCAGTCCCAAAATGATTGAATTGTATCAACGTGCTTACTGTACCTCTCCTGAAGTGCTGTTGTGAATAACCTACCGAGTGCCACATGCCAAAACTGAGTGGCCAGATAGCCTGGTTGATCATCAGAGGTGTTCCTGAGCACATATGGGAGGAGCTGTCCTTTCCCTGAATCCCTCCAAACTGCTTTCCTCACCGAACCATCATTGCAATCTGTGCCACATGACAGCAGAGACAGAAACACTCTGATGGGTTTGAGTCCTTAGTCGCCGTGGCTGAATTTCTGATACCCTGGAGATATAGTGCAAGAAAAAAAAAAGCATATGATTTCTAGGTTTTTGAATCTATATCCCTTGTATTGTGTTGCTTGTTTGGTGAAGTTTGCTTAAGTATGCAAAAGGGGGCATGAAAATGACATTTATTGGAAATTTGTGGACTGACTTGATAAAATTGGAGTTCTAGCACACTGGAGTATTTTCTGGTCTGCATACAAAGCTGATAGTTTGGCAGGAGTTCTGGGATTCTCTGTCCAAAAAAGCTTTTCTTACGCTTGTGTTTCCTATCAAAATATATATTTCTAGAGAATTTAGTTACTATAAATTTGGATAGCAAACTACTGGGTTTTTAGTAAACAAGAAGTGACTATTTATTTAAAATCTCCTAGCATTTGGCTCAGTATTTGTAAACAGCTTTCAAACACAAATAGCAGGAATTAATGGAACTCCACTTTTTCTTCAGCAATCTGCCCAGTGGCAAAACATATCTTATGGAACTTAATTTTCATTTTATGCATCGTTAGAGATCATCCCCAAAACACAATTTTCTGAACAAGTCCTTGGGGATCAAACCTACCAAATTCCACCACCTAAACAGAAGTAACTGATCACCTGACAAAGCCAGCATATGTTGATTATAGCAGAATTTTTTGCATTCAAATAGGAAAATAATGACAGTGGCTTCTGGCTAGAGCATAAACAAAGGTTTGTCTTTTTTTTTTTTTTTCCCTCATTAGCCTAGTGAATTTAAATGTGGCTGCTCCTGCTGTGACTATATGGCTCGTGGTTCATTACTGCAGGAGGGTTTTTCTAATAAATCATATGTGTGTCACAGCTAACTTGCTATTTGTAGGAAGCTGTTACTTCTCTATGCTGCTCCACAAATATTATGTAAGAGTCTGTGTCATCCATTGCTTATAAATATTATTTCGTGCTAATAACCAGTCGCAGATAACTTTTTTTTTTTTTTTAAATTGGGGTAATAAAAATAACTAAATACTTCTCTACTAATCTGCACTGTGGCTAGATATGTCAAGTTTTAATTCAGTTTTGTCTGGGGGTGTTTTGCTTGCTTCCCTTTGGCTTTGAAATGTTTTGGCTTATTTGAAGATAAAGATATCATACACTGAAGCATCAATAAACCCTCATGGATAGAAAGAGCTTCAGCGTCCTTAACCTGCTTCCCTTTGTGCAGAGGGGTTAAATATGGATTGGTGTAGCAAATAAACCTGGGAAGGCTCTAAGCCCAGTGGCTCTGTGGCTAGCTGGGAGATAAGGAGGCTTCCCTCCCCTCGTCTGTGCTCTTCAACACTTTCTGTGCATTAAGGACTCAGCAGAGCAGCACAGGAAGCTGTGTTTCTCTGGCAAAGAATCAGATACCAAAGCAGCGCTCTGTGAACCCTCTTCCTCCTTTTCTTGGCTCAGTAAACATTTAATTCATCCCCGTGAAAGCGGTTTAGCTTTGGCGGGAAAGATTGCTAGCACTGCCTTTCTGCCCTCAGCCTGTCCTGTGTCTGGAGGTTTAAACATCTCCTGTGGCAGGTGGCAGCTTCAATAAGAGGAAGGATGGGACTGAGCTCCTCTGCCATGTATTGTCACTGGTTTAATGCTGGCAGCAGGAGGGACAAGTAGGTAAGGCAGACCAGCACCATCTTCTCTTTCTCTGGCACTCTTCCACCAGAGACACTCAGATTTTTCTCGAGTTTGCATATTGCAAATATGGGTCCTGAAGGGGAGTGTGTGCCAGAGAGCCCAGTTTGGCCAGAGCTGAATTTGGAAACCCAGACTTGCTGCTGGACACTGTCAGGAGCTGTGTAGCTTTTGGAAACACAGAGCTTTACCTGCATGAAGGTGTTCATATGGCCAGTTTAGGTCCTGTGGATTTTTAACTGACTCTGCAATTGAGTAGTAGCTGAGGGGGAACATCTGTTTGGATTCAGTTTGTGGTGATTGAATCTCATTTCTCTGCTAACAGAGCTCCTATCTCCTCCTGCTCTAGGGGGAGGAGGAAAATGAAACAGCAGTGTCTGCAAAGCAACTGGCTTTGGTTCTCTAATGCATAACAAACTGGACTCTAGTTTGGGGGAGTGGTGTGTACTAAAATAACTATTCTTTAGGAGTATAGTTCAATGTGGTTTTAATCTATTTGTAAATTTCTCAGCTGTGGGAGGAGAGATTTTATTGAAGGTTCAGACTCAGGGTAGAACTCAGCCTGAACTTTTTAATTGACTAGGGAAGGATGTAACAAGTTTGAATGGGATAGAATCAGTTTGGAGGGAAGGCTGGAAGCAGGTGCTGTGCAGAGGACTTGGGGAAAATGTCTCCAGTTAAAGCATTGGCTAAGCACTGGAACAGGTTCCCTAGGGAGGTGGTGGAGTCACCAGGCATGGAATTGTTCAAAAAACAAGCGGGTGTGGCACTTTGTGATGTGGTTAATGGGTGTGGTGGTATTTATGGTGATCTTGGAGGTGTTTTACAGCCTTAGGGGTCTGTGGTTCTGTAGCTTCAGAAAGGCTGTTTGATTGCAGCGCACAGATGAGTCCAGTGGGCAAAACCAGTAAAGAAATATTCTTGTTTTTCATTTACAACTTGGGCAAAACCTTCACAAAGTCAGAAGGGCAGGGTCAAACAGGAGGATCCAGAAAGGATAAACTGGAATTTTGCTCAGCTGGAATTCCTCTTAGATTTCCTTTCACTCCCTCAGTGTTAGTGCCTCACACTAGTGTGTAATGTGCATTACCTTGGCAAAACTCATCACTCTAGGTGTGAATAATGCACAGGATGCTATCATTCAGTATTTGTTTTCTAACAGCTTCACTATCAAAGCTCATAAAAGTAATAGGTTTAGTTTCCTGATGTGAGGAAAGGGCCAATTCTGCTTCTGTGGCTGGAAATTTAGAGGATGTAACACAACTACTTATACTCATTTGCAATATCAAGCAGAGGAAATGTTGGAAAATATTCACACTAAAGACTGATCTTGTTGTGATCATTTCATGAAATGATTTTATGTTTCCTTTTGGGATAGGAGTGCTGAGCTGGACTATCTGTTTTACAATAACAGCTGTGAAGCAGATAGGCAAATGCTGTTTGTGTACACAAGAAAAGGCTTGAAAAATATTTTTTTAAAAATGGAATTCATTCTCTGATACTCTTTTTCATTTCTAGTTAGGTTTAGTATCAAACTGGTTGTGGTATGATGAGTTATTTGTATCTTATGAAAAGCTAGTATGAATTAATGCATCACATGTGGTACATGTAGGGAAGGGAAATTAACCTTGCTCCATAGCAGGGGGCTGTTTGGAAATTCAGAGTGCCAGCTATCTAAATTTTTCCCTGCCTTATCCCACAACAGCTCATGTTTGTAACCTTCCCTACAGAGAATAAGATTATGTACTCCACTCCCCCTACCCTTTCCAAGGCCACTGTAAGACAGCAGAAGCCACGTGGAGAGATTTTGAGTAGTTTTACTCTCCTTGCCCTCTAAATTAGAGATCACACACAAGTAAATTCATTTAGACTTTTGTTTTATTTTGTTTTTTTTTAGATTCTTTTGCCTAATACTTAAATAACTGCTTTTAAGAGGTTTTTTCCCTGGGGCAATGTGATATTTAATGATGCAGCTGGACAAGACAGGCAGCAGAGAACATGCAATACATAACTTAGATTCTGGACAGTAGAGGAGAAGCCTTATCCCCCAGTACTGCCACAACCAGTCTGTATAGCTCAAATTCAAGTGGGTAAGACCTTTGTAAAACGTGGCACCTTGTACCTCCTGACAAAGCTGCGTGTTTGTCTGAGTCACCAGCTAAACACACTTCTTCAAACTGGTTTGCAGAGAGCTTTTATTCAGCAGAGAATCAGACCAGAGACATTCATTCCTGCTGTTTGCAGTGCTGTAATTTCCTTAACCATGGCAACAAAATAACTTATGCTGGAGCTCTGGAGCATAACTGTGAAACAGTGGCAAAAATATCCCTGTAAGTTCTGTTAACTTAGTGACATCCTTACATTTTGAATGTTGCCTTCTGTCACCAGCTCCTGGGCTGTCTCTGGTGTGATATCCCATTAGTATCATGTAAAGCAATGTTTTAAAAGCCTTAGGGGTCCTATTTTTACAATAAACACTTATATGTTTGTATAAAAACGTGTGTTGTATAAATATTCAGGTATTCCAGTGAAGTTGTGTTGATGTGATTCACATTTCCTTTCCTACAGGAGAATGCTGCTTGGGTCATGTGAATTTAGCTAACCAGGATAGCTGAGCAAGCAGTCTCTGAAAAACATTTCATACCTGTTTTGAAAAGTGTTATAAAATATGCATATTATCAACTGTGCAAATTTTTTGTTAAGAACACATTTCTCTGTACTTAGAGGTGATCAGGGATTTGTAATTATTCTTTGGAGTAACAGAAACTGACCAATATTTTCTTGAAACTGACTTGAAATTGAAATTTTACTGGTTTAGGTGTTTAAAAGAAGTAAAATTAAGGGCTACTTAGTCATGCAAATTCACGTATAATTAAATGCCACAGCACTTCCTTGGAAGTCAAGAGATTTTGGAAGCAAATAATAACATAGGCTAGACTCCATTGACAAGCAAGACACTTCTGTTTTCTGGGAAAATGTTCCTGACCCTTGCTGGGTCCCCAGGCTTCCTTGAGTTTGATGTGCTGTGTTTTTACGGAATACAAAAATCTCTTATTTTGCTGCAGTGTTTTTTGGAAACACCTTTTTGACCTTCTGGAGTCTCTAAATGGACTCTACATATAAATGAAATGGAAATCACCAAATTGTCAATTATCTAAGAAATGAGAAATTCAGTTGCACCTCATAGCGAGTCAAGTCACTCTGGGTGTTTAAAGCTTCCCTTTGTGTGTTTGTCTGTTGTAAAACAGTGTAGATTGCAGAGGAGGATACTTCAAGGTTACATTGGAGGGTTTTTTGCACTCTTCGAGTTCTTTAGTTCTGAGTTTTTCATTTGTGTAATAACTCACTGCTGTGGTTTCCAGTGAGCTCGGAAAAATGGCATCCCTTTTTGTCTTGTTCACCAGCTTGATGCATTATTACAGCCACAGAGAGATACAGTTCTGTCAAAATCTGCTTTGCTCTACAAAAACAGATCCTGACCCAGAGATACGAGAGTCGTAAAAGATTTTGAAACAGGCTGCAGAACATTTATCTCTGTGGCTTGGCTCAGAAAGAACACACAGTTTTCCAACATCTTCTCCTTTTTCTTTGTATGGATCACACCTGAAGGAGTCCATGTGCCTAACCAAATCTCACCTGCAGATATGTGACACTGTTCCTGTTTTATTTGGATTAGCTTCTATTGGCTGGCTGGGAGTTTTGGTGCATTCAATTGCAATTACAGGTTTTTTCCTATAGAACAGGAAGAGCAGACAACTGACAGGATGAGATGGTGAAATCAACTGTACACAAAAATAATATCTATTAATTCAGTTCTTAATAATCTTTCTCAGAAATTTTTATCAAATGAAAATACTGAAATGGATGCTAATGTCTGTGTTACTGTTTGGACTCCTAAAATTCCTGATCTCTAAACTGACACCACAAGTCATTTTCCTATTGGAAGATCATCCAAGGAAATGCTGACTGATTGAAGTAGAAACAACGACTTATGTGGAGACTGCTAGAATCATCAGCTCTCCAGTTCTCTTAACTTTTAAATCAAGATCTAAGGCACTTAATAGGAATACTATAACTTAATTCAGTGAGAAATTATAGCTGCAAAAACTACTTGGTGAAGTACTAGAAATTGATACCGAAATCGGCCAGATAGAAGCTTTCTGACACAGTTTTGAGTATTAGAAAGAAGTCATTCTTAATCACAGCATGCTGGTCACTCAGGGGATCCTTCCTCTGAGTGCCAGGGAAACAGGGTTTTTGTGACCCACACTGATTGCATGTTCATTGGCTATCCCCACTCACTTGGTGTACATGAATTGCTTTGTTTTACATGATTGCACCCCTTATCACCCCTTTGGCTTCTTTGGGGTCTGTCTGATGTCCTTTTCAGGTGGCTGGTCCTCAACTCCTGCTCTGGAGTAAGCTCAATACTGTTGTTCTGCTCAATAACTTCTGTGTTGTCAGCCTTGCAGAGCTGAGCTGGCATCCTGCTGGCATTTTGCATGACTTCTGTTTGCCTGAGTTACATCCTTTATCAATTTCTGCAAGGCTGTGCTGTTCTGTTCTTCTGTCCTTATCAGAGGGAAATGCTGCTCTGTTCTACTCTCCTTATCAGAACCATGTGTTACACTGGGATTCAGAGTGAAATGCTGTTCTGTTCTGCTGTCCTTATCACAGGCATGTGTTATACTGGGATTCAGAATCTCTGATACACCACATTTTTAAGACAGCCTATGCTTGAAAAACCATAAATTAAGAAAACCCTGTGAAGACATGTTAAGAAAATAGTTATTTCTGTGAGAAGCCAGTCTGCATGAGGAGCAATGTGGCTGGATTTGGGATGGCTAAATATTGAATTGATGATTGTACAGGCATGTCTGAGCGCTGTAACAACTGGAATTGCTGTAGTTGGAATTGCACAACTGTTTTATAAATAATATCCTGGGATTTCTTGATGTTACAGCTACTGCTAACTCTTTCATTACTAAGCTGTTATGCACTTATGGAAGATGCAGACAATTTTTCCTAGCAAAAAAAGGCTTAATTTAAAAATGACCTGACCAGGGAATTGTCAGCACAATTGGAAAAGTGGAAAAAAGGGGGTGTCTGTAGAGTTTCCCCTTCACTGGGAGACAAGAAGGCTGTATAGTCATGCAAATGCTTTTAATTTTTTTTTTTTTTTAACAAGACTCAGCAGTGTGTCTGGAATGTAAGCCCCCTGAGAAGAGCAGGACCTGCTCTGAGGTGCCTGCAATGTTCAAAAACCTGTCTTTAGGTGAGAGCATCTTCCTCCTGTGATTAGGGCAGTAGTGTATGAACCATTAGGATGACTGTTGCCTGAAATTCTGGTTCAACTGATCAAATCTGGGTGTGATATGAATATGCTCAGATCTTGCTGTGTGAGAAACCCTGAGATACAAATAATGCCCATTCCTGGGAGGAAAGGCTTAGGCTCAGAACAGGTTAGAGTGATGTACAGACACGTTTCTGGAAGCTGATGAGGGTACAATATACCTAGGCCTTCTGTGCACTTTTAAACTTTCTAATTTGTAAGACACTTAAGGCAATTCTCAGGAAATAGCAGATATCTCCTGATGTGTTGGGTGTATAGCTACAGCAGAGATGGAACTGGAAACCTTTAATGGTATTAAAAACAACTTCTAATTTCTAGAAAAGGAGGGGAATTTTTTTTGTAGATAGCCAGATCTGTATTTTTTTTGCTTGAATTTACTAAAAGGCATTGCTGTGTTTAATTTAACACGATGACTTCTTGCTTGTATTCTTAGTTTTGTTTGTCTCGTGTTTTTGTAAAGTAGCACAAGGTTTGCTAAGGTGCCGAATTGGAGCTACAAAATACACAACTGTGCATATATGAAGTCAAATGTAAAAAAACGAGCCAGCAAAACCTCTTTCTCCATCTATTACTCAGCATATCAAAATACACTACCTCATTGTGCAAAACTCCCCATTTAATCAAGTTTCTGTGCCTGGTGGAATTTTTTTAGATAATCTGTAAAAAGCACACTGTGGTAAATTTATACACAGGGACCTGGCAGATTGCTGCTTGGATCTCAGGGAGTCTTAAAGCTGCTGTTCCACAGCTCCTTTGTAATCACAAGGCAGGTGTAGGAGTATTACTGACTCTACATAACTTCCTTAAATAAAAGGAGAACTCTTCCCATCCCACCACTGAGGTTTTGTGGCACATTTTCTGCATTGCTGCTGTTTTTCTGGTATGGCATAATGACTTTGGGAGGTTGGGGGTATGAAAAAATTAACTATAGAATTAACCTGAAAGCTTTTAGCTTGACGTTCTTTGCAGGCATACATCTGGAATTTACAGCTTAGACAAAGCACTCTGAGATCTCTGCTGGCCAGTAGTGCTTGTAGCTGGAAATCTGGGTTCTGGGAGTATTTTAGCTTTCCTAGGAAAAAGAGGAAATGTGTTAAAAGTCCTCCTGAATAAAGGGCATATGAGAATGACTGGAGTGGAACAAATGCAGGGGAATGTCACATCCTCTGGTGACTCAGCTTGGTGTAATACTGCTTGTGGGAAGAGGTTGGGTTTAGTGCATGTGTCTGCTCCTTTGTCACTGAATTTTGGCTCCAGGCATCGAAAAGGAAGGGAAAATGAAAATAAAACTGTCTGGTTTGCAACTGCTGGTGAGGATAGCCTTGGTATATAGTGAGAAAGGGCCTGCCTTCCTAATTACTTCTCCTTTTTCATTTGTGGTTTTAATTAACTTTACACACAAGGAGAGCAGACATGAGAAAAGAAGCAATTCTAACAAAACTAATTCTTTATTTAGACCCTAGAAAAGTGTAGGAGGTGCCCTCTTTGCTCTCCCCCTACACCCACCGAGTTTTTTCCATGGCAGGCGTTCTACATAAGGCCAGGATGGAAGGCAGAAATAATTTTTGTTGCTTAGCTGCAAGCTTGTCACAGCTAATCAATATGAAGAAACCTTAAACAAACTGGCCCAAACACAAGGGGAGAATTTGCAGTATTTTCATATAGCCACAAGCAGCCAAAGCGATGGGATTTTGTGATGGCAGAAGATTGAATCTCTTATCAGGATCAGAAAGGATCATTTTTCTGCCTTCCAGTGTAATCTGGGAACTATCATGTCCTGTTTTATACATTACAATTATTCCAATANTAATTATATATATATAGAGAGAGAGCTCTATAAATATATATAGAGCTCATATAGTCTTCTTCCCTGCATGTTACATGAAAACAGTGTTATAGGGAGTTCCCCATATGAGGAGATCCTGGTAAGTTTGTTACGTGAAGGGCTTTGAATGAAAAAGAACCAAAATTTCACTGCAAAATGAAGTATAATGCCCAAAAGTACATTTTTAGAGAACAGAAATACATGCATCATTCAAACAATTTAGCCGTTACTGCAGAGATTTCTTTTTCTTGCACTTTTGTCCTGCATTACTAACAAGGCTCACAACATTTCTGTCTTGTTCTGTAGGATTCTTAAAGAGAACAAAAGTGCTGTTTCAGGAATCGATTGCCAAGGGACCTTCTTGCAAAATAGTCTTGATCCAATTATAGTTTGATATTTTCTATTTCTGGATTTTGTTAATCTATCAAATAAGTGTTTATTAATGACTGTAATAATAAGTAAGACACTTATCTCCATAATAAACACTAATTCTGAATAGAAAGAATACTGAATTTAAAGCTGAATGGGTATTCTATATTGATTAGATCACTCCTTGAAAACTAAGGGATTTCTTTTAAAGTTTATTTCTTGAAGGGTTAGAACAGTAAAATTTCCCACTTGTTGGAGGTAAAAGTAAATTAGAATGCCCTGTTCTGAATTATGTTCTCCCAGAATCAAACTTTATTTACAACTTTATTACATTAATTGGCTGAAATAATATTCTTCTCAAAATTTCTCTCCTTTACACTAATAACTCTACAAAATAATTTCATTCAAAGATGTCGTTGGAACCTTTAGTTTAGTTCATGTTTCTGCATGGTAATCTCATATGATTTGTTCCTTTAAAATTTTACTTTATAAATTCTAAGTTTGACGACAAACAATAAAATACCAATTAAAACTGCCCTTCCACTTGACTTTTTTCATGTTTGCTTCTGCTCTAGGTGAGAATTGTATCTGAATGAATCAAAAAACATACAGGCAAATTTTTCTTGTGTCTGTTAAGATTTCAGTGAAACTGTTTCTTCAGACAGAGCCTGTGGAAACTGAAAATTCACAAATTCACTTTACAAAAAGCACGCCCTCTTCTGTAGTTTGCACATATTGTGGAGTATGTTCTCTTTTTTTCTTTTTCTAATGAAGAGTGTGGCACTTTAATGTAGCATCATTGCAAGACAAGTAAAAATAGAGATGTCCTACATGGCAAGGATTTTTTGTTTGTTTGTTTTTTTGTGGTTTTTTTTTTTTAATACTGGGTTTTGGATTACAGGAATTGAGCATATGTGCTTTCTCCCTATGCACAGTCCTGGGCAGTATTTCAAATATATGACTAGACCACTCATGATAAGAAAGAACAATACAAACCCCTTCACCTATTTAATAAATTATAATATATGAACTGTCATTAAACTGTAGATTTTAGAAAATTCAAAAGTACAAAGTGAGAGTGGGTGTGTTAGTAATCATATTTCAAGCTAAAAAGTCTTAATAAAATGACTTTGGGATTTTAAGGTGTTGATAAATTACTACACCTTGCATGTTTGGAAAAATCTACAATGCAGATAGGTGAACTCAGAATTCTGGAGAAGTTTCAGGAAACAGACTTAGGTGAACCATATTGGATTATAATAATGTTTATGATAAACTGGCATTAGTTTCTGTTCTCTTAAAATGCTCCTTGTTGAAGAGCAGCTAATGGAGAGATCCTCATAGTCACCTAATCTTTATTCTTTTTTTTCTTAAAATGCTCCTTGTTGAAGAGCAGCTAATGGAGAGATCCTCATAGTCACCTAATCTTTATTCTTTTTTTTCTTAAAATGCTCCTTGTTGAAGAGCAGCTAATGGAGAGATCCTCATAGTCACCTAATCTTTATTCTTTTTTTTCTTAAAATGCTCCTTGTTGAAGAGCAGCTAATGGAGAGATCCTCATAGTCACCTAATCTTTATTCTCTACTTGGAAATTACTGAAAATCAGTTAAATATGCTGTTACAGTCAGAAGAAGAACAAGATGTCCATTCCTCTCTCTAGAATCCTATCCTCTTTCTATAAAAAAGCACAGTTGGTAGCAGAAATAACTGAACACTACTGTCTCCTACCTTTTTAAAATAAAATTCTTAGCTTCTTCCACAACAAATATAAAGTGAGTGGGACCCCAGCAAATGGAGGGAGCTGAATAACTCTCCTTGTACTGCACAGCTTGAATGAGCTGTCTTGGCTTTTCACCAAACCTTTTCATCCCACCTTTCTGTTATTAGAGGGAGAGAAAAATAGTTGTAAGCAAACTGAAGCAGTTCACCCAAGAAAGTGTCAAGATGATGAAACCCTCATGAAAGAAATAGTTCTGAACAGGTTTTTAATTGGTTCTGTCTCGTAGGAGTATTTTAGGAATAGAAGGGATGTTTTTCTGTGAGAAGTTGTGAACATCTGGCGTTATTAAGAGCCAAATAGTTGTTTTCAAGATTAGATTTCTGTCTCAGCGCTATCTAAATGAAGTCATATTTTCGTAATTTTGCTGATATTTTGAATATTAATTAGGCACATATGAGTCTGTTGAGACATTCTTGGAACACCGAATTGCAGAAATTACAAACATTGTATGAATTGGAGCTCTCTGATAAAAAAAGACAAGTCAAGGTCTGTTTCTAGCAAAATGTTGCAAAGTATTTATTAATATTAAAAAATCACATAACTTTACCAATACTGGTGACTTTCCCATGCTCCATTTCAAATGTTCCTTCATTTCATCACCCAGTGCTCTTATTTCAAATTTGACTTACAATGATGATGTAAAACAAATTCTAGAGAAAGGTGCTGGAGTTACTAATTTTGGAAAGCTCCAAACTTGTTGTATTTCCAGGTAATACCCTCCCTGGAGTACAATAGCTTTGAAATTACCCTACAATAAAGAACACCATCTAGATTCCCAAGGATAAGTAAAATTTTTCAATCCAATAACTGGATGCAGGAAAAGAGGTGGGAATAGCAAAAGATGTGCAGTGATATTATCTTTATGCTGTGCATAAAAGTTATTATCTAGAATAAGGCAGCAATCCCCAAATGTTTCATGGTGTCTAGTCTGGTTGTAAAGACAAAACCCCAAAGAGCTTTTTATAACACAGAAATGAAGATGAATGTCAAGAGATTTTTGTTGAGGAAGAGAAGTAATATAATATTTTCTTTTGGTCATTAAATAGTGGGTTGTTGGGTGGGTTTTTTTTACCATAAAAACATTAGTTTTTAATAAATTAAGTATCACTGCTTAAAATTAAAATAGAATTTAGGAAGTGCTCCAAACTAAGTATGAAGGTGAAATCAAACAGAGTGTATGCAAAATATGCAGGGATCAGTGTTCTTTATTACTCTGGCAACCAAGGAAAATTGAGATATTTTAATGTCTGGTTAAAAAAAAAAGGAAAGGAAAAGAAAAAACCTTTGAGAATTGTGGTACAACACAGCAAAAAAGCCATTTCTTCTTGTCTTGAAACTTTTTAATCTTCAAACGCTTTGGCTCGATAAAGTTTTCTCACTAGTGAAGAGCAGGCAGCTGGGTCGGCCTAATAAAAAGCTGAAGTGCAGCTCCATGACAGGGAGAACAGCTGAGAAATTAATGCAAAGATCGCAGAGGGCATCGTGAACACACCAGCAAGGCACTCCTGGGAGCTGCAATTGACTCCTCGGCTGGAACTCCTCTGCAGAAGGACGGGCTGAGTGCTCTGCATTCAAATGTTCTAATGCTCATCTGGGTGCTGCAGAGGGAGAGCTGAGAGGCAGAGAGGAGAGGAGATTTGGGGTCATTGCCTTGTGAGCATTGCAGCAGCAGGATGAAGTGCAGGAAGGAGTTTCCTTTACTTGGAGGAGAAAGGAAATCTCCCCACTAGACCAAGAGCAGTGAAGCTGCAAAATAAGAAATTGCTTGAGCCAGATAGTATATTTATTTGAATATATATTGGATAAATATTGGATGCTTTATAGAGAAGAGTTCAGCTATGCAGATTTTAAAATGAAAATGTTGATAAGCTGGAGATAACGGGACAAGAAAGATGTGTCAGAATATTTGTAACAGCTTATTCAAATCTGGCATTGGTATCTTGACAACAAGTATTTGGGATTACTGTTTATAAACAGCCAGGATCTGAAAAATGGCTCTAAATGGTTTGGCATCCTCAGAAAAAACATTTTTACTTCAGTAATCACTCTCAGACATGGAAGACTCAACATACACTTAAATTTTTTCAGTATCTCTGACATTCCTCTATCAGAAGAAAACAGCCTCCCACCCACCTCCAACGTATGCTCTGAATGGTAAAAGGCTCATTTGTGCTTCTCTGACAATTTTGTGAGCAGTTTGTATTGTCTGAGGGCTGGAAGATGAGTAGGAGCAGCATTGAGCTAGGGGGAAGGGCAAGGAAGGGTCAGGTGAAGCATCCTGGATAGGGTGGGGCATAGGAGGGCTCTGGCAGAACTTGAAATAAAATGGATCTGCCTTCACTCTCAGATCTCTGTGGCGTTGGAAACATTACAGACTAATGTGACTGACAGGTAAAATAATCTGCTCATTCGCAGGCGAGCATTCAAATCCTGCATCAGCCTGATGGGTTTGAACTTTAACAAATTTCTGTCTTATTCTGACCTCCCCAAGGCTTCCAGACTCACTCTTCTATTTCCAATTTACTACTTCAAATCTCTGTTGAAAGCAGCCTGGGTCTTTATTATGGATGAACGGTTTGGGGTATTGAGAACAGCCTTTAAAATGTTTCCTCCTGTATGAATTTCGTGGACAATATTTCTGACTGTACTTCCTGAAGAAATATTGCTTGTTTGATTAAAACTTATGAGGGAATTGCAAAATACCTGCAGTGATATATTGCTTCCAAGGAGAAAATAAAAAAAGCAATTCTGAGTGAGGTGGACGGAGTAAATTCTTGACTGCCTGAAATGGATTGAGAATAAAACTTTAGGGATAGATGTTATAAGGAAGAGCAGTTTGTGGTTTCAGGTACTTTGGCTCCTATCTGTTGGAGTTTTGGTACCACTGCAGTGCTCTCCAGACTGAGCAGAGCAGGATGGAGACACTGCTGCCCTGCTAAATGAACCTTTCTTGAAGTCTGCTGGCTGAGCAGCAAAGAAGCCATGGTGGGATGAGTGCTGTCCATTAATCACAGCATCACTGGAGGGTGTACATCGAGGTTTGGGAAGCCTTAATCACCTGCCATTTTTCATTATGGTAAATGAAAACCTCTGCATGTAGAGCTGATCTGAAGAGCGAGTCTCTGAAGGAAAGCATCACTTCAGGGTTTCGTATTTATTCTCTTTCACTGGTTCCCAGACAAGAATCTACTGAATTTAAAAAAAAAATAAAAAAAAAAG
>VZRM01009107.1:467089-496934 GCA_013397955.1 Grantiella picta | reverse complement strand
AAAAAAAAAAAAAAGACATTGTGTTTTAACTATGAGCTTCACCTGACCCTAGGAATCAACCCCCAGATTTGGGCATGATGGATTAATCAGTATGACAAGGACTGTGGCTGAAGCACTGGTAATTCTGATAACCACGTCTTGTGGTTTAGGAGTGCTGCTCCCCAACTCAGTGCCCTCACTGAGTCTCTCCAAAGCTATTTTTTAGTAATAAAGCAATTACAGCAGGAGTGACTATATATATATATATATATGTATACATATATGTGACTATATATATACATATATATATATATATATGTAGTCCTTTGTCTGTTTACAAATTGTTTGCAGTTTATATTTTTGGTGGGGTTTTTCTTGTTTGTTTGGTTTGTTTGTTTTTTTTTTTTAATCATTGTGAAGTAATTTGTGAAATAATTTTCCCAATTCTTGGTGTCTTGACATAGTTTTAGAATGAGGTTTTTTTTACAGAGAAAATCCCTCTGCACCTGGTTAAGATGTCCTTTTTGTAAGCATTTTTAACACACTTTGGTATCAAATTCTCCAGAGGAGCAGCTGAGGTGATCCTGGTGCAGAAAAGCAGAGGAGGATGTGTCTGACAGAGCTGGTGGTTAATTTACAGACTTGACTTGGAGCTGAAATGAGTCACTCTGCTGACCAAAAGTCTATAAGGAAATTTTATAATACTATTTGCAGCTGAGGGAACGTTAGCACATCCTATGAAAAGCAGATAAGAGGATGTTAGGCAGACTGGAGTCCACGTTAATCTCTGGTATTTGTACTAAGCACTGTTTGGTATTGATGGCAAACATTGTTGTGCTGAAGTTAAAGGAACTTTCCAACATCTTTCTCTCTGCTGCATAGAGTCCTTTTTATCTTGCCTGGTAACAAAGGGGGAAAAACTGTGCGTCTGTAAAAAATACTGGGTTGGGACTTGGGAGAACTGAGTTCTTCTCATACCAATATTCTCCTTCACTTTTCTGAAAACAAAGACTTTTCTCCTCTTAAACCATTTAGTGACATAACGATGAAAAGTGGGGGTTTTTAAAGTTTTTTTTTTTTGGGTTTAAGAATTAAGATTGAATAGAATTGCCAGAATTCACAGTTTCTTAACTTGAATACAATTCGTATACTTAAGATTTGTCAGTCCAGACGTGGTTTCAGTCATCTTACATTCATCATGTCCTTTTCTCAGCAGGGTTACAGCCCACAGTCATAATAAGAGAAGAATGTGCTGCTTCTGTGTAGCAGGTATTTGTGCAACAGCTCGCTAAGATTTATTGTCTCCATGCTCCTAATCAACTGATTTGACAAAGATGACACTTCATATCTTTGGCAGAACTAAGAAAAAAAAGAAAGAAAATAACTAACTACCTTAGTGTTTAGCCTGCCGTCTAAGATTTCTGCTCAGAGTGCAGTGTAAAATCCAGATTTTTTCAGAACAAAGAGAGCTGGATTTGCACCATGGCCATGAACGTTGTCACTCAACTGCTCTGATTGTATAAATACCTGTGAACCTACCAGATCCCATTGAGAAGAACCATCTTAAAAATGAAAAAAAAAAAAAAAAATCTTGTGCAAGGAAAGTTCCTTGGGCATTAAATCTGTGCTGATGGAGTCAAGCTGCTTTGCATAGCAAAACTGTGGTGAAACAATTGCCTTTGTAAATAATTTTTCTAAATCAAGCTTCTTCCAGCTAAGATTATTTCCTTGGTAAATTTCTGGTTGGCTGTAATAATTTCAAAGTCTAACCACAAGGTTGTGGAAAGAAAAAAAAATACGAACAGAAATATGAAAATGCGTTGTATGACCTTTCTTCCCCCTTACTAAAACATGTTTTTCGTTCTTCGCTGAAAGTGCAGTTCTCTGCCAATAAGAAATCTGTGATCAAATTCTTGTTTTTAGTATAACTGTGGCCAACTTTAAATAGGATTGAAATTTATTGCCTGTTTTAAAAAGGTAAACATGAGATTAAAACAAGTTGTTTAGCCTTCCATTCTGTTTTTTCCAATGTTTTGTTTGTTTGTTCATCTGTTTCTTTGTATTTTTTTTCTTTGGGAGAGGAGTTTACTGGGGTTTTTTAACATTAATATGCTTAATGTAAAAAAAAAATTGACAGCTTTAATTACTCTAAAAATAAGGAATGGATACATACTTTAAAATAGTAAATGAAACCAATTGCTTAGTTTTAAATATATTAGATAGTTAAAGATGTGTAAAATATTTCTCTCTTGGAGTTCTGCATCTGCTTAACTTCAAAGAATTAAGGGAATTAACTTAATGAAATGAGTCCTTAATCACCAGAGCAAGGAGTCTGTATTAATCATAAGGCAACTACTTTAGGCTTTAAATCCCTACTTGATGATGCTTTGATCCACAGTAAATGTTGATGTAGGTATTTATCATCCAATCCTGAGGAAAAAAAAATTAAGTAGGTCATTTTACAGCAGCAAACTGGAATACTGCAGGGTTGCCTGTGAGCAAATACCTTTCCAGATTTTGCATTTCAAGAATAAAATATCCAAGTGATACCCACCGCAACACACCCCTTTTCTCCTTCGTGTCATCTCTCAACAACCCCATAATGGAAATTTCCTTACCGATGGGACTGGGATTCCATGAGATGACTTGAAAAATCCCATCAGATGAGGAGTGGCCCAGGGAGCTGGGGTTGTTAACCTGTAGAAAAAGAGGCTCAGGGGGAATTTTATCATTCCATACAACTCCCTGAAAAGAGGTTGTAGGCAGATAAGGGTAATTTCTAGAAGCTAACAAAGTGATGAGGCGAGAGGAAATGGCTATAAGTTGCTTCAGGTGAGGTTTAGATGTTATTAATAATTTCTTCATGGAAAGGGTGGAATCATTATCTCTGGAAGCATTAAATAAAACTTGCAGATGTGCTGTTCAGGATGTGCTTTAGTTGTGGCTCTGGCAGTGTTGGGTTAATGGTTGGACTTGATGGCTTAGCTGTCCTTTGCAGCTTTAATGATTGCATGATTTTATCGTGTTTAGAAAGGGAGTTTATTGCATTTACCAAACTGCTGTGGGTATTCCTTTCATTAGGTTTCACTGAGGCGAAATAATCATCCCTCTTCCTTGTATTTGGGCAAGCAGATTTCTTTAGAGATATCTTACATTTTCGAGTTTGTAAAGGTCTCATTTGCTGTTGCAGATTTGATCTAATTCTTGCCACAGCTCACTCTTTCCTGATGAGTCCAGGCTTGCTGTGTTTTGTGCCCAAACAGCAATTTTCACACCCTGAGGGTGAAGGAGCTCCTGTTACAGATGTTTTGACATCTCATTCCAAAGACACATCTGGGTCGACCAGTTCTTTATTTCACCAGTCAAGGTGACAAAATGCAAGATGCAAAAAGCTTGAAAAGATCTCTCTGGCTGCAGTAAAGCCTGTCAGTTAATGGAAACGCCAAGCTCAGGAAATGGTGATGTAGCTCAGCAAAGGGCTGAATATTCTCATTCTCAGAGAAGATATTTTGTGACTTTGCACAAGGAGCAGGTCAGATGGGAGCAAAGAGTGGAGAAAATCAGCTTAATGTATATAGGAAGCTATGAGTGACTTCAGAGCAGAACTGCTGCTGTTCTGCATAGCATCCCTGACAGTTAAAATCCTTTTTGTTTAAGTAACTAAATCTGGATTATGCTTCTCATTTCTGGGTAGCGTGTCTCAAAATGTTTGGTGTCATTACTAACTTCAAAGCATGTAATCTGCTTTTTCTTTCGTGCTACCAACTGTGAAGTTCTGCTTTTAAAGTATCTTCCTTTTCATCAAAAGGGAAGGAACAGTTTTGGGGGGAAAGCCTCTAGAAGGCAAAATTACTTTTTAAAATCATAAAATTTTTAATTAAATTAGAAATTAATTTTAACGAAATAAAATTTTAAGGAATTAAAAATGTATTAAATAATTGGCGTAAGAGAAATGACAAAAAAAAAAAGACTTAATCTAAATATGCAGAATAGAACTGGTGGTCTTTCCATAAGAAATTTTTGATGTTTTTATTCATTTCATAAGGATTGAGAGAACAGAGAGAGTGGACATATCTGTGAAGAATTTTCATAATAAAATGTAGAAGGTACTCCTGCTCAGAAACACTTCCTGCTTTTCTCATCAGAGGAATTTGCCTCTTGCTTATTAAAATTCCTTTGAGTTTCAAAATCCCACACAGTCCTGGAAAAAATATTTGTCCTTGTCACCACTGGCAGATATAGTTCCTGTGGTAAGATGATTGTTGGGTTTATTTTTTGTTTGGTTGGGTTTTTTTGGGTTTTTTTCTTTTTTTAATTCAGGGAAAAGGAGTAGTAAAGACTGTACCTGGGATAATCCCAAGAAAGCATTAATTAGACTACTTAAAAATAACTTTTCCTAACACAAGTACTGATTACTTAGCCAAACATGCTAGTCAAACATGCTAGTCAAAGGAAGCCTGTGAATTTGACCTTTATTATTACCTGTTTAGTCCCTTTACTCCTGTGCCTCGTTGAGATACAGCAGATCGAGGATTTGCTGTTTTGGGCTGTTTTTTGTGGGTTGGCACAGAACTACCAGGAGGTTCCTGAAATGAGAGATGTTATGTGTCTGCAAAATTGAAAGTCCTGTGAAATGAAGCGGCTGGGACTAAATCAATACCATTTTCTCCCCTGTTTTGGTCTTTGGGGAAGTCAACCAGAGAAAAAGCTAATAGCAAAAGCAAAGAAAAATTCCTCTGACAGATCCTTGGCTGGAGATAAATATCTCTGCATACATTCACAGGCACAGAGTTTACAGTTGTCCTCAGACCTGTGGGGTGTTGTATGTTTTCCTGGGGTTGGATTTAGTAGCTGAGTGCTTTTAGACAGTGGGAAGGAGAAAATGAAAACTTTCTCTTTTATGCAGCCTTACATTGAAACTTTCAAGGTGTAAATACACTTATTTAACAGATTTGCACTATGAAAAGATTTATTGTATTAACAGTGAGCAGTTCTGATTAAAATATCTTATTCACTTGTTCCCTATTTGTTTTATTCACCTACTGTCCATTGTTTGCTTTTTTAAAAATTCATTTAAAAACTTTTGAAACACAATCTGTGTCATTGTTCTAGAGCCGTAGTGAAGCTGTGACATTGTCACACCCTGCCACTCCTAAAACATGACTAACTTATTCTGATTTATTTAAAAATTTGTTATTTCTCAATGCTGGTGTGGTGTTTTAGTGCTTTTAAGATGGTCTACTGCAGGATATGGAAATTCTTTTGGTCTTACTTGCATTTCTTTTGTCATGGATTGAAACATTGCTTGGAGCAAGAGTTGGGATTTTTTTTTTATTTATTTATTTTTTAAATTTATGAAGGACTTGTATTTGTTAATTTTGTTTAGAATTGGAAGGGTAAATGGATGGAAAAAAAGCCAAGTGATGTGAAACTTGTGCTGCTTGTACCAAAAATGTACCAAAAATTCCTAAAAGCAAATAAATTCCCAAACCGTCTTGCTCTATTTTATTTAGACAGACACATAGTGATGATCTACATGTCCAGAACAGATTTCACTGGAAAAACCAGCAGTCTGTTCTTGGGCTAGAAGTGGAAAGAGCAGAGTAAGAGAGTGCTGAGAGCTAATCAGTGCCACGAGAGCTGTGCCAGCCTGATCTGCTCATATCTCATCAGAGGGGGACAGGAAAAGGGATCATTGATAGTGCTGTGCTTGGGTTTGGGATTTCAGTTCTGAAATGTTTCCTCCCAGTGCTGGGGAATCCTAATATCTTATCATCATTTGCATCTTTCTGAGGGAGCAGACAAATGGGAAACAAGCAAATCTTCATCTTTTTCTGATGGTTAAATGGGGAAAAATCACTTCCTTAACAGGAAGTTTCCACCTTTGACATATATAGTATAGCATATAAATATATACCATAGTTTTCAGCTTTCTGGTTTTTTGTTTATGTGTTTAGTTTGCCTTTTCCTTTTTTCTTTTTTTGTTTTTTTTCCACTGGTGGTGTTTTTGGGTTTTTTTTTTAATGTGTGTCATTTTGTCCCACAGCACAAAACCAAGAGGGCAGGAGAGAATTTTGCTTTGGTGTAGCAAGCCTATAACCATATGAATCCAACTGCTACAAGAGTTGTTGTTTTGTCCTTGGAAATACTGATTGAACCAAAAACTCTTTTCACTTGAGTCTTATTTTATTACCTTCGTTCTTTTCTGCATTGTTGTCGTTTGCAAACCTAGCAGACGAAGAGAAGACATGCCCCATATTTCTTTTCTCCCTAAAAGAAATAGGATAGAAAATGCTCTAGCCATTTCCTCAGACATTGAGCTGCAAAGTATTTACATAAAATTGTTATGCTTTCTGCTGTTACATTAGCTCAGCTCTTTCAAAATCAAGATTTCAAACGTAAAGTCATATTCTTTCTTGTTATTTTCTGCTTTTGTGCATGTGTATTTATGCCACAAGGGTCTCATTTTTATTGTGTTTTGTGTGAATCCAAAGTTTTAGAATCTTAAGTTGCTACAGCCTTCTTCCTCTGACTGTTGATAGAGCTTTAAATTAAACTGAAGGTTTTTTTGGTAGGTGATTCTGACATTTCTATTTTTGCATTTTACAGCCTATTAAGTGCGGGAAGGAAAGCTGCAGTTCACAAATATATTTACAACCACAAAAATGAGGACGTGCATTAACGTGCAGGGCTTAGAAAAAACATAAGTAACAAACATTGTTTATAGCTTTACCGAGCAAAAAAGCATGGTTAAGCATAATTGTATGTGGCTCTCATAATGAGAGGAATGGTTGCACAGTCAGAATTACCAAACTGGATTTAAACAGTTTTTCTAGAGGGAGCAGCAAGGGAATAATGGGTGCCAGTACAGGTTTTCAGCTTTTTTCTCCACTCCTTTATGAATTTAGAAAAATAGCAGCTGTAGTAATTGTTGGTTTTAATGCAGACTCACAGAGCTTTTTTTAAATTTGGAAAACTAAATTAAAAAAATATTTCTTGATGAGTTTTCCCGGTGCTGCCTATTCTCATCAGGGGAGCAATTCATCTTACTGAAATGCAAGTGAAATTCATGGTTAATTTGGTTTTCATAGTAAGGACTTTTCTGCTCTTATTGGCGCCAGAGATGTTTGACAATTAAATCCACCTTAATTTTTTTTTTTCCCACAGAGATACATTCTGCTTGTTTCTATGTCGATGTATTATAAATAAATGATGCTAAGCAATAAGTATAATTTGTGGGGAGATTTTTTAATGCTTTTGCATTGGGGATATTGGTCATGCTGTAGACTCATTCACTTGATGATAAAGTAAAAGAGACAAGGAAAAGGAATGTCTTGGCAATACAGGAAGCAAAATCTTTGTGGCAAAACTCAGCATTTTGTAGGATTTGAAGTTGGCAGGAATTTCCTGCAATTTTCTTCTCAAAGGAGTAAAATTGCAGTCCCAGGTTGTTGTGTCAATGCCTCCAATGAAATATAGTGGAAATTGCCACGTATAGAATTCTCCCAGGAATGGGATTTCCAAGGAGGTGATTGAATTTTTCCTAAGTTAGTGAAAAAATGAATAATATTCAACATCTTGTTTGGAATGGAACCTAGATTATGCCTTTCATTTTATTCGTAAGAAATGCCCAGAAGATGATGTTTTCTGAAATGCTTGAGTTGACCAGAATTTTCAGTAAAGAGATTAGATGGTTTGAGAACAGATTTCTCTGGAAGGCTTTGATCCCAGCTGCAAGCCCTGGAACACCTATTTTTGGTGTTCTTGGAGGATTCTCTGGAATTCTAAAACCCTGAAGGAAAAATAGAAAAGGAAAATTAGTTTTTAACCTTACATTCCCTGAAAGACCTAGTCAGTGATTGTTAGTTTGCTGTTGGAAGAGAACATGTTCATATTCAGGAGTATTTCTGCATCTACTTATGGCCACAGAATCCATAGAAACAGAGAAAAATGGATTTGTGAGTCATGAGAAGTGAGGATTCAGTCGCTGGCTCCAAACTGTCATTGAATAGTGCATATGAGTGTAAGATTTTTGGTTTGAATTTTGTATTTATTTGCATATTCATTTATGAATTCACTAGATTTTTCAGCTCTTAATTTTTCATGGTGACTTATACAAAACGAGACACTGTAACAGCATTCATAGTTATGTCACTCTGCAGGTATATTTCAGGATTCTGGCAGCAATCATGATTTTTCATATTTTAGCAGTACAGAATAGCACAGCCCTAATAAAGTGAGGGACTGGTTTATGCTGTTTGGATTCTCAGTGTTCTCCATCTACCTTCCAATTAACTAACTTTGATTGGACAAAAATACAATTCTCAATTTGGTTTTAAGCTACGCTACAATTCAAAGCCAGATAAAATTCAGTGGACTTGGGATGAGAATTATTCCAGGAAGACAATGAATTAAAAAGCTCTGAAGGAAACAGATAACCCCAAAGGCAGAAAAAAAGTGGCTCATCCAATGACCATGATAGGGAGATTTATTTCAAAAAATAACCCTCTGGTAGTAATTATGTGCACTTCAGAGTCCCACAGACCTTGATCAAAGTCCATCACAGGGCTCTGACTCCCATCCCTGAATATTTAAGCTGGTTCTGATGGCAGAGGTGAACAGTTTCTCATTTCCAGGTGCTGTAGTGGTGTTGCAGTAAGAACTGACTGGAAATCCACCTCTTTAACTGGTTGAGCTGCTCCTATTTTCAAGCAGATTCGGTGTAGATGCTGAGCTTTGTGCTGTATGAGCAGAGTGGCTCATTCAGCAAATAATTTTTCAGAGCCGTGCTGTGTCCCCAGAAGCTACAAGACATCAAATTTTATCTCTGAATTATTTTTGCCTGACCAAGTGCTTGGCGACGTGGATGAACAGAATGCGCATCATCTGGCTGATTGAGACTGCCCTGAAAGTGAAGCTGTGTGTCCTGAAAGTGAAGCTGTGTGTTCAGATTTCTGAGACACAAATTCCTGTTGAGACTGCCCTGAAAGTGAAGCTGTGTGTTTGGATTAACTGCAATTTCTGAGATACAAATTCTGATTGAGACTGGCCTGAAAGTGAAGCTGTGTATTTGGATTAACTGCAATTTCTGAGATACAAATTCTGGTTGAGGATGCCCTGAAAGTGAAGCAGTGTGTTCAAATTTCTAAGATACAAATTCTGGTTGAGGCTGCCCTGAAAGTGAAGCTGTGTGTTCCGATTAACTGCAATTTCTGAGATACAAATTCTGATTGAGTCTGGCCTGAAAGTGAAGCTGTGTGTTCGGATTAACTGCAATTTCTGCGATACAAATATGTTTTATGTTCATTACCAGCAGAATTCTGAACAAGGACCAAGTCAGAGGGTGACTCTTTATCCCACCTTTAATTGAGAATGCTGCCAGAGTGGGTGCTCATAGCAGGGGAACTGGATGACAGGAATAACATAACAGGAATCTGCCACAGAAATCTCCTCAGTGGATGATAAAGCTGCAAGCAAAATTAGCCCTCAGATGACTAAACCTGGAAGTTTTTTCCTGTCAGCCTCAGTGTTTGCATCCATGCTCGCATTGCCAGGCGCTCGCTGCAGTTCATCACTTGATTGAAATGATCGTGCTCTGTACAGATTGAAGAGGATTTCTTCAGGAAAGTGTGGGTGTGCTTGAAAGCCTGCTGGGTGTTTGCCAGCCTTTCCTGCTCCCGGGATGTGGCTCTGTTTGCACAGGGAGGTGGAAATTTGTGGGACTGCTAGTCTGCGGGATGATTTTCTGTGTGAAAAACAGCTCGTGTCACACTCAGCAGCTCCTGGGAAAATAAAAAAAAAACAAGCAGAAAGGTTTAGCAATAAGAAGTAAGACAAGGGAAAATAATTACCTAGAGGTCTTTTCTTTCTGCTGCCTTGCACAGCCTGGCTTGGCACGATGAGGTGTGCATTAAAAGCAGACAGGTGCATCCCAGAGAACTTTGAAAAGCATTGCCTTTGAGGCATTTTTTTCTACATTCTCATCTATGTTTCTTCTTATTTCTAGATCGCTCATTCTTCACAGTTTTTTGAAGAGTATTACAAGCATTCCTCTGCTTGCTCTTTCTCACTCTGAGCTTCTAGTTCTGTACTTGCAACATCCTGTTTAATTGCAGTGAATTTACTACCAGTCAGTGTGGTGGCATATTCATACATCATATTATTAATATTCATATCCATATTATTGAAAGGCCATTTGCATATACGAATCATAGAATAATTTGGGTTGGAAGAGAAGGGTAAGTTGCACTAAGAGCTTTTTATTAGTTGGTTAGTGGAACTAGACTTTGATGTCAGACTTTTGTATACTAAGATCACTAAAGTGAGATCAGTATGTTGCTAGTAAGACTTCTCATGTCAGCATATGTCAGTATGGGAAAAGAAATATTATTTTTAAATTAACATTCTACCCCCAACCAATAAAATTGTTACACTACATAGCTGTGATTAGGTGTTTTCTTCATCTGGGAGCAGAAAATAGCAGGGCCCTTATTTTGCATTGTAAATAAGCAAACATACAAAGCTAACACTAATCAGGAAAAAAAAAAACCTGTTCATTTTGCATGTGCCTGCTATTCAGCAAAAGAGAGTATTTTTAGAAAAAAGGAAAATATGAAATATCATCAGTTAGCTTGCCAAATAGAGCATTTCTTTAACACTTCCAGAGTGCTTCTTGGGAAGACAAGTAAGCCACTGCATATTTATGGTCTATATTTCATTCATGGATAAGATAAGATGTATAGTAATTGGTTAAGGAGAAATTATCCTCAACAGATGTAAAGTTTGACACCACTAAGAGTACTAGGAGAAGCAATTTGCATTTAAACATACAGAAAAAAGAGAAGCAGCGAGAAACAGATACTGAACTAAATTTCCCTCTCCCATTAAAAGAAAAAAAGGTGAATTCAGAACTTTTAGCCTTTAATTGCTACTCTTGGATACCATATAGCACTTTTTTATTTATCCTCAATAACAAATTCTACCGAATCCCTCTCTGTCCACCTCAAAACCCAGATAAAAAAACCACACCAATTTTGTGGGTAATTTCTTTATTCCTTTGTAAAGATTGGGGTTTTTTTTTTTAGTAGTACTATTCACTCTTAAATTTCAAAAGACACACAGTTAAGATGGTACATCAGTGAACTTGGGGGTGGAGGGCTGTCTGTGGAAAATATGGAGTCTGAACATTGAGTATATTAAGTAGAATCTCTTCTTCTTAAGAATAAACATTACTGTTTCTTCCACAACAGTGCATAGTGCTTGCAGGAAACAAAAGCTGACACTTTTTGGAGTATTTTTTCTGGTACATCAGATAAAATGCAGCCTCTTGTGCATAGTGGTTTGTGACTCTTCCAAGACAGCTCCAGCTGATTTTGGCAACAATCCTTTTTCCTCATCAGGAAGAAAATGGGATAAAAGAAGCAAATCACTTTAAAAAATCCAGCTGATGGTTGTTCTCTTAGCCCACAATAAATTATTGATCTTCCAAAGCTTAAGAACCAGTGAGTAATTTAATACAATCTTGAGAATACCATGGGGATGTAAAGCGTGAAAAGTGATATATGGTATGAAATGTTATTTTTGCATGGAACAGGACTGTGTTTTGAGGATTTGTCACGACTTGGGTTTGGCTGCAAATTCTCATTGTTTCCTCAGGTTTGTCCCATGCAATGAATCCCAGACAGACTGGTGAATTCTGAGCAATGCAAGGCCAGTGAGAGGCACAGGTTGCCTGCAGCAGCACTTTCAAACCAGTGTGCTGCACTGAAATGCTGAGCCAAAGGAAAAAGGCTGAGACATGAAATAAGAAAGAAATGCAGCATTAACCTTAAAATTGCCACTTCTTCATTGTGTTTCATATTTTATAAGTGTTCTGGGTTAGTGGGAGTCGTTGACCAGCCAGTGTCAGTGTTAGGGCACATCCATATTTCCTAACTCTGTAAAGTGATGACTCTGTATTTTTTACCTCATATATCAAAATAAACACACAAATTATTATGTAAAAAAGAAAACTTTTTTACCTACTTGTGACATTTGCAAGGAAAAATTATCCAGAGCTGCATGCACTAGGATTGAGATTTTTTTCAATCCTCACATTCATATAATAATCATTCATTCTCCTATGAAGTGATTGATTAAAGATCACTCCAATCAAAAGTGCTTTACATTCCACTTGAGCTTTTAGAGTTTCAGTCAAGCACTTGAAAACTCATGGATTATTGCTCTGAGCACCAGTAAGCAAAGCAAGTTATACCATCATTAAATCTCTTGGTACTTAGTTGCCTCTCATATTGTCAATAAGCAGTATTTTAGTCCCTCATTTACATTAGCCACTTAAAAAGAAATAAGTTCTCCTACAGCTCCTACTAAGGGCATGGACATTCAAGGGAGGGTGTGCTTGAAATATCCTATTTTGTAGGTGGTCATTAGCAATAATCACTGAAAGATTTAGTTCTTTGCAGGCAGGAGAAGGAGAGAGTGCTGTATCATTACAAGTGGCTTTCACCAGCAGAGTTGAGTACAGTTTGGGGTTTGAGTTACTGCAGAGTTGCATCTTAGGCATTTTCTGCATGGCTTTGAATGGAAGACTGAGTGCATGGAGCTGGGTTGGAACTGAGTTCAGACTGATTCCTGTGTGATAGACCAGAGGTGTCAAACTGCTTTTTTAATGCCAAAGGACTCAGGCTCTCTGAGCAAGCTGGTCTAGTGGAGGCTATTCAAATTCCTATCCAGGGCTGGAGCTAGGTGAGCTTTAAAGTCCCTTCCAACCCAAACCATTCTGTGACTCCTGAGGAAGCATAGAAAAGGGGAAACTTCTTCAGCAATCTAGTTCCTTATGCATTATAATTAGCTTCTAGTTCATAAACATCATATTTTTTTTCTTTCTTGTTTTTTCCTGGGCCTGTATTCTTAGCTTTTTACCCTCATTAAAAAATTATATCAAACTCTCCAGTTCAATTTATTTGTGTTTCTTGCATTTTTCTTGTGGACATAATAGCAAAAGCAGAAGCTGTTGATTTGGCGGTTTCAATTAGTCTGGCCACTTTAGGAATTTTTCAAGTTGACCCAACCATTTTGTTATCCTTGCCTATGTCTAAATACTTTCTGTAACTAACAGTAACTACACTAGTCTTCAAGGGATTTAGTCTTCAAGGGATTTTCAGTGTCTGCAACACAACACCTATATATCTTTGTTGGATCAGAATTTTATAGTGTACAAAACTCCATGACATGTCAGGAACAAGATGAAAGTACTTAGGTAGGTGAGGCATCAATTGTCGCTTTAGACAGAAAATCAAATTCTTTTCTCAGGAAAACTCTTCCAAATATTGGTCTCTGCAGCATCAGGCAATTGTCAGTGCTGTGATCCTGATTTAGGCCATTGTCTCAGAAAAGTCGATATATAAAATTCGGCTCTTCATTTCTTTGACATGCCTAAGCTTAACAGAAGACAGCCACTTGTTTCTATTATAAAACAAAAAAGGAATAGTTTTGTGGTGGAGTTTGCAGTGTTGAAGAAGATGTGAGATGGTGCATGGATCCTGAACCCTTTTTTGCCTGGTGGTTCTGTCAGCATCTCCCAGTAATGATTTGCCATTAAACAGAATGAGATTTTACGTAGAGTGGCCAAAAGGAAGGTAGTTTGAACACTTACAATTTGCAGATGGACCTAGCAGAATACACACTTAGCAGCTATTATAGGTGGGAATTTGGCCCAAGGATTGAAACCAGATAAAGCTGGGAAGACATAATTAAAATAAATATCTTAGTATTTCGCTTTATGCATTAGCTCTTGAATTCTCCTCAGGACTTTTCAGTGAGTGCTAGTGTAAATTTAAGTGTCCCTTTCAGGAATAGTTGCAGAGAGTAAAAGCACTGAGAAAAAGATGTCAGTGAGTGCTTCAACAAGCCATCACACTCATTATGTTCTCAGTCTGGAGGAGATGACATTGTATTCTTGCTTGAATGGGAAAGCCATAAGAGCTGCAGTTGGATAGCTGACCTCTGAAAGGAGTGGAAGGATGAAGGTCTCTGGGATGGACAAGGTCTCCAGTCATGCAGTCCAATATTTCTAGTCCTTAGGTAAGAAACAACCTTGCCTAAAGCTTTTAAAGAAGATTTAAATGGAATGTACTTTCACAAAACAGTCAAGTTGATATGCCAGCTTGGGCTTTAGCAACGCAAAAATGATTGTTTTATTAAACAATACCCTGTTGAATCAGGAGAAATAGAAATTGTAATTTGGCTAAGAGTACCTAACTAATTAATGAGTGCCCAATGACTATTGTCCATGTTAGTAAAATTACCAATACTTCAGCATTCTTTGCTTATTTTTTGGTATGAAAAGCACACCAGTTTTAGTGCTCACTATAGGGCTGTTAGCAGAGACCATTATCCCATTTTTTCCTATATGGAATAGAGAAGCTACTGCAGTTGTGGTCAACTTAAACTTATCAGTTTGGGAATCCCTGAGTGAAAGGACTGTGCTTATTGCTGCCTGGCTGAGAGATTTAAACATTTGACTTCTTTTTTCTCCAGTTTTGATTTTAGGTAAAAATCCTTTCTGTGATAGGTCAGCTAGTGATACTAGATATCTAGATAAACAATGCTAATTAAAAATTGCCTGTAGTCTGCCTGTAAATCACACTATGGGAAATGATAAATAAAACTATTCATTCACCCAAGCTGAAGCTCTCAAAGTCAGACATGTGATGTTGATATAAATTCACACAACAGGTTAAATACACACAACATTTTAGTGTAGGAACATACTAAAATGGACCACAGCAAAGAAAATGAACCAAGAGATTTGCTTCTGTGTGAGCTGCTGAGGGCTGCAATGCTGATATCAGTTTATGATGTCCCAGGTAGTTATTTCTGCTTTAAAAGGGATGAAATTTCCTGTTCACACTGCATAAAGATAGAATAAGAGCCTGATGCTTGGTTAGTCAGAATTGGGGACAGATTTTCCAAAAGAAAGCAAATATGCCTGAGTCATCAGCTCTGGGAGCAGAAGGATTAGTGAAGCAAAGGATAAAACATGGAATAATGTGTGTGAGAATAATGGAGACCATTGCTGTGTTTCATTTCCGTGATCTTGCCTCTTCAGCAGAAGTTTATGAAGTTGATATTGAAATTTTGAGTTGGTTCAAACTTTTAAGAAGGAAATCCAAACCTACAGTTCTGCTAACAAACTGCTTATACCCCATAGGCTCCAGGGTGGTGGAGATGGGAGTGGCCTTTGCTCTGCTTTTAGCCACTAATCTTAGATGCTGCACATCAGAATACCCTTCCTCATGGACTTTTTAAATACATTATGCTAGAAACAGAATATAATGGTAAGGACATTAGTTTGCTTTCCTGGTACATGTACCTCAGATGCAGACACATTCAATTTTTCTGAAAGGATTCAACAAAATCAAGAGGTGAGAATGTTTCCTAGACTTTTTCTAGGTATTATTTTGGATATCTAACATTTTCTCGAGCTGTATCTCAAACTTTTGGTTTCCAGTTCTACAGGAGATATAAAAGTTTTGTCTGTCTAGCTTAACTAAGGTCATAGGAAGGAAAAAAATGAAAACCAGAAATATGACAGCAATCTCTTCAAGAAGACATTGCTGTTCTTTCGAAAATAATCTGCTCCTCCTGATCAGACACCCTGTTAGTGAGCTGAAGGTGAAAGGAAGGTAAGGTATTTTGCAATATGAGAGCTGCCTAGAGGGTTTTAATCTGGGTTTAGTTTCCTTTGCTGGGTAGGATGAGGTAGGAATCTCCCAGATGCTCTCAGCCATGTCCAGTGGGTGTTGAGTAGGAAAACAGATATGTAAGGACGTTTGCTAGAAATACAGCAAAATATTTCAGAAAACCTCTAACTCAGTATAAAAGTCTGGTTTGTTTTCCTTTGGAGAGAAAAGAGAAAAAGGACTGGGTTTACTATTATCATGTCCAAGTGGTCACACATCTGGATGTCCAATAAAAAAAATTATCAGAAACATACAATGACAAGTCCAGAATGACATAGTAGGAAGAGCTTTAAATTTATATTGCTTTAGGCTACTTTGGTACCTCAGAAACTGCCATTCAGCTGGAACAACAGAACAGCTTTCTTTCCCCCAGTTCACAGGGACAAATTTTGGATTATGAAACAGCTCAGAATCTCAAAAACAGCTTTTGCATGAGGCAGAAATACTTCAATGGGGCAAATTGAAATATTCCTTTTCATCTTGGCCTTTAATGTTTTTCACTACTGCAAAATCCATTATTTCAACGAGGAGTCTGTAAAGTGGGAGGCAGAATATGAGCAGAAATTAATAGTGCTAAATGAATCTGCAAAGGATGTCTTAATGCTAGAAATTATCCTTCAGATTTATAATCTGTTAACTGCTTAACCATAATTACATCTTCTCTATTTTGTCTTTACATGGGAATTTGCTTCTTTTATAATTTCTATAATTTCCCCAGAGCTCTCATTAATGGTTGATAATTTGCTCTAGTTCCCTTTATTAAGTATACCAAAAGAATCATCTTTCTGCAATAGAATGAAATGTTATGGTTAGGAATACTTGCTGATTTTCTCTGCTGCATTTCTGCTCTATTTTTATTTGTGTATCATCCCCAAAAGTAAAAATTAAAAATGGATAAGTAAAGTTGTAAAGAAAGAAAACTTATTCCAGATTTTTCTCCTAAATTTTTTTATCCTGTATTGTGTAGCTTGTATTTTCTTTTGAACTATTGCTAAAATTTTCCTCTGAAGCGAGAACTTTGCAGAAGTACCTTTCTTCCACTAGTAAAGATGGAGCAGAGCAAAAATGAAATATGTTTTTGAAGTGTATCTTCATCCTTTCTATCAATGCTTTTGTACAGTTTGAATGTTCTATCTCCTCTAATTCACTATTATTGCCAGTTATTATTTATATTCTGTTGTCACCTGCAGAACATAGCCTGTCTATTCTACCATCGTGTGTGGAAATTATACCACTGAAAATTAGTGTCACTCACCAAGGTTTGTAATGTAGATCAAAACTGCATCTTTTTTAATTACACATTTATTGTGCAATCCACCAAACTGCATTGCCTCCATGGCTGAACATGGTGATCTTACTTGAAAGTTGTTTTTTTCTCCCCAATTAGGCACTTGCCTTTAAATCCAAACTCAAGTTTTACAGTTTCCTCTCAGCAGAATTATTTCTTCTACTGATTTTTTGTTTCCTTCTTTCCATCCCCTGTTGCTTTTTTGTGACTTCTCTTATGCAGACCTGTGTCCTTTCAGCACGTAAATATATCTGCTTATCTGTTAATGGATTGATTCAGTAATGAAAAAAGGGATTTGCATTTATGGACACTTGTGATGTGGAAAAGGGTAAGAACAGAGGAGAGCAGATGTCTTGAGGACAGATTCTTAGTTTTCTTTAGACTTCAGCACTTAACATGCTTGGACAGTTCTGAGAGCAAAGGGACACCCTGAAACTCAAGAAAAAACCTGTTTTTTCCTAGCAAATCATAACAGGTCAGTATGAGACCCACATTCAATGATATCTTCTGCTTCGTGAAATTTCCAGCAGATCTTCCTATACCACAGAAGCCTTTTTGGGTGTTTGAAGTGCCAAGTCTTTTCACCAGTAGCACAAGAGCATTTCAGATTCCCTGTTTTCCAGGGACGTTTTGTAAGGAATGTGCTCTATCCTTTTCTGTGCTGTAGCACCCAGGTTGAAACTATAGATTTGCTTGCAGTGAGAGCCTTGAGAAGAACTCCAGGAGCATTTTTATTGTGTTGCTCCATCAAGAAAACTGAATTACCTGTTTCTCTCAGGCACTTACCACTTGGTGTGTGGCTGTGAACACCAGTGATGGGGAGAGCAGCTGAGAGGGAAAACTTTGGGATGCAGGTTCCTAAGTTGCTCTCACAGCTGGAGCTCTGATGGATCTACTGGACGCAGTTTGAGGAAGTGCTTGTGAATTAATTAACCTTTCTGTGGTTTCCCTTGGGTCTGCCTGGCTGTGCAGTTTCTGCCAGTGACGTATGTGGATAATCCAACAGTAAATGGTATGTCAGTGGAAAGGATTGCTGGCACTTCAGTCAGTGGGTGGATTCCTGGGGACTTTTTCACCCATTCCATTCCATCAGCAAAAGTCTTTTTAAAGGCATGTACAAATAGCAGTCCTAGTGAAGACACTTCATCCTTTCCTTTTAACGCTCTCCATATCAACATTTCTCTTTGCATCTGAGACTGATTGCAGCTTTCTTTAGGTGAAGCTATTAAAGCCCTGGATATGAATATGTTTCTCCTGAGTGAAACTATTCCTGGTAGGGCTCAGAGCACTCTGTAACCTGCAAGGATTTTATTTTAGTTACTATACCAGTGATCTATGTAGGGTAGCTGAAGCATCAAATTTAAACACACACACATGAAGGCCAAGAAAGGCTGCAAAGGATTCAGATTGCTTGGGAAGGTGCAGAAAGCTACTGTCAGGCAGACTTAGACAAGTAAGGATTGCCTTCTCTGATGCTTGCATTTTAGATGTTTGACTATAGGGTAGACTCTAGACCTATGGCTGATGGGCCTGAGTCCCTTTAAAAAGAAAAAAAAAAAAGTACTGGAGAATACTTTAAAAACTGGCAGCCTGGAGTTTTGAAGTGAGGCTAGGTGTCCACGAGGTTCCTTCTAAAGAGCTGAATAAAATAAACTTATTCCACTTGCCATGTTTCAAACCTGAAAGGACCATCTTCTCCCTCCTGCCCCCTCCCATCCCCAGCTCCCCCTTTCCAGGTGTCACAGTGCCAGAAGTGTCTTTGCAGTGACAGATGCTGACTCCAGGACTTGTAGGTCTCTGCAGTCCAACAAAATTGCTTCTGCAGAGTGGCCAGTATTCAGATTTGGCTGAAATGTGATCCTCATAAAGCATCTTTTGGAGGTGGGTGCCTTGTGTTCCCTTCCTGTCCAGGGTGAACTAGGCAGGATGGTCACTGCCTGGTACACCTCACTGGTAGCAGTTCTAGTTCCAAAACACTCTGACTGGGTCACAGCTAATGAAATTTTGTTCATTTCTTAAGTTTTCTGATTATATCCTACAGCCCAATTCCCAAAATGGAAGAATGCCTGTATCTTATCTTTTTGTGTGTTCCCTTTCCCCCCCCGTAATTTTAATAATGAATTCAGTTTTAACTATTTATCACATGCTTGTAGACCCCATGTGGAACCTTCAGAGCCTTCCTGGTCAGGAAATCTTGCAGTCATTCACTTGCCTTAAGATAATTAAGTGATCCGTGTTAGTCACTTACTGGCTTTGCTTTTTAGGTGCTACTGCTGGAATATTTTTCATCAACACCCTGATTTAACACTTCCAGTTAAATCTATACAATTAATCTCCTGTGTAGGTAGAAGTGGTATGGATATAAAATAGAGAAAATGTCTGTGTTCCTTCAGTGACAGTGTATTTGCTATATGTAGTAAGAGGACAATGACATGATAGTAAAGCACATCACTCGCTTGAAATGGTGGGGAAGAAATTAGTATAATGAGAATCAGAAATGTTCCATGCTTACAATAAAAAATGGCAAAAGTAATGAAAATGGAAATGCCTTAACAGATATTTTGTTTTAATTTGGATCTGGAAATCAGATTCTGGTGTGCAGAAGTAGACTTGTGTGAATCAGTGCAGAGTTCATCAAAACTGCAAAGAACTCCTGGGAAGTTCTTCTAATTCAGATGTATCTGAATCAATTCCTTCTAATTCAGATGTAGTTACCAACACCTTCCCATGCCCCTTGTTAACAAGAGTATAATTGGCTTTGTAAATTATATATTAAAGAATGTCTCTTCTTGAAAAGTAATTAACTGGTGATGATTTGAGTCTTTTAGAGAGGGTGTTATTAATTAACAGCAGTTGAGCTGAGAAAACTAGGCTGCCAAGGCTCCTCAAGCTCAGATTTATTTTTATGTGGGTATCTCAGAAAAAGTGGGTTCACACACCTGTAAGGTAAATCTAAAGTGTAAACCCTGATTAATTTATTTGTGGGTGAGATAAGAACCTGCTTGAACCACATTCTGTTATTAACTAGCAACAAACCACACTGCATCACGTGAGCACAGCATTCAAGTAGTGCTTAAATCAGGAAAATTTGAAGGGGTTTCAACTGCTTTTAAAAGAAACATCAAGAGTATTTTATTTGTGATGGAGCACACTGAATGCTTCTATTGCAGACAGATATTAAAATCTATGGTATCTACTTTTTTAGTGTATTCTCACCGTGATGCTTTGGATTTATGTGCTTGTAACCATTGTCCTTCAAGCAGACATATGTGGAACTAAAAATAAATGGCTTTTCCTGCCAGGTGCACAGAACCACTAAAAACTGAAAAAAACCCCTGTAACTTTTGCTAAGAATTGTTTGGAGACACGTTTTAACAAATAGATATTTATACGCACTCTGAAATGGTGCCTGTGGTCCTGAATATAAAACATATGAAGGCATTAGATACTGGCAATTGCAGCAGTAATGTTGAGATATCTGATAAATGCAAAACTCTTTATTGCTAGACACATTCCAAGGCCATGGCTATTACTCATGAAAAGAGAAAACAACACAGTGACCACTCCTTTTTTTTTTTTCTTCTCATGAGATTTAGCAAGTGCTGTGTTTCTATTTTCTTAGGATAACCCCTCACTTAATTTAGGGAAATAAAAAAATTGGATATGCTGTGTCTCTATGCTCTTTCTACAAATTCATACAGCAGCTGAAGTATTTAGATGAACTGCACAGTGTCCAGCTCAGTATAGAGCACGTCTCCCATGAAAACTAAATCCAAATAAACACCATCTGTAACTTCTGCTTAGTTCACTTCCATCATTGCAAACAGTGAGGAACGAAGGGATTTTGAGGGGAGAGCTAGAAATGACACAGCAGCAGTAGTGCTTTATGAAGCTAAGGCATCGCCACTGGTAGAGTTTAATAAACATTTCTTCAGAGATCTGTAACTGCTGTAGACTCTGGATTGTTGATGGTACACTTTAGGTTCTTCCATGAAACAATAATACTACTTCTTGGACGAGGCCAAATGTTTTATTCTGCCAGAGTTGGTGTTACCTGCGTCATGTCCTGAGAGAAATAAAACGTCAAGTGATGTGTTACTGAGAATTTTTTGGTGTTGGGAATCAGTCCAGTTTTTCTACCTTGAATAGAGCTTTAGTACTTGGGTTAAGTATTCTTCATCCTCTGTTGAGTGAGGGATACAGAGAAAGAAATTCCAAAAATGAGCATACAGCATCTGTTGACTTCAGTGGTGGTTTAATCTTGGATCTCTGTGCCTCAGTGCAAAAGGGTTGGGCATTCTGTGGTTCCAGACCCTGTTGTATTTGTCACAGTTTGGTTGTGGGATCGCCAAAATTACCTTCTGCCGTTTTGAATTGCTTCCTTCTGACTTCTAACTTGCTTTAGTTCGATTACTATATCATATAGTATAAAAGAACTATATGCAGAGACCTTGAAGTAATTTATTTTAGACTTTTGTCTCCTTCTCTTACCTTAGCGATGCATTATGATCCTTTCTGTGAGCAAGCAAAAAACTGTATAAAAACATCAGAGTGTGTGCTAAAGCAAGTTTGATAGATTGTGTCCATTATTCATAATTATCAACTTATGATCAGTCACAATGGACATATTGGGTTTTTTCCTTCAATTTGGATCATTAGAACTGTAAGAAAATGCAGAGTGGTAAGTATTGACCAGTGGAATTTCAGTTCTTCCAAGGAAAGTAAAATAAGGGAGTGGAATCCATTTATCACAGTAAGGTTTAAGGTCTACAATTACCATTTCTCCTTTTGAATGAAGCCTCTTGCAAGAAAACAAAGTCACTCAACAAACCCCCAAACAAACAATATCACTATTAAAATAATAGCGGGCATTATTTAGAATTTAATTTTACTTTTCTGTATGCTTCCTCATGAACAAAATTAATCTAAGCATTAATATAAAGCAAAGAGAGGGGAAGGACATAACAGTGTGAGAAATCTGATTTTCTAATTAATCTAAATGTTGAGAAACATATTTCTTCACTATAGACCTGGCTGCTGTTACTAGTACGGAGTAATTATGCTTCAGTCCCTGAAGGATAATACTTCATGTTTAAAAAACAGCAGGCCTTTTTTGGGGGAAAATAAATTTAATATTAAAAAATCTGGGTAAACAAGGAAATATAAGTACTGATAAGATCTTTTCGATCCCATAAGCATTTTCTATTTGAAAGCTCTTTCGCATATGCTGCTTCAACTCTCCTCCTCTGTTTTTCTCCAAAATGATAATTTCTTGTTTCTCAGCAGTGAAGAAATAAACCTTGGAAGCAAAAGTATTAATGGAAAATTTACAGCAGCAGCAGCAGCTGTTAATTCTGAAGTCATAGCTATTATTAACATTTATTCTTATTTAAAGGTCAATAATTCCTGTTTTATCAGTTCATTGCAGTGTCTGGTTTTGGACTGTTTGCCTAGTTTTTGTCTTTATTTTTTGCCTTCAGTGTGAACATTGCCCTGCATTATTACCTTTGTCATATCTTTGTTAGAGCACAGTGAATATCTACTTCTTTTTAATTTGAAGAACTCTTTTGGACAGTGGAAAAAAGTGGCTATTGTGTCTCACACAGAAATAATTTGGATTTTGGCCACGAAATAGCATCATAATAGAGGAAAGACATGGGAGAGAATGGAAAGCTTGATGAAAAATAGAAAGCCAACATGCTGAGGAAAATGTGTAATGGCAATCATACAAGATGTGTGATGAGCTTTGTAAAAAGGAGTGACTCATTTGCAATAAATAATTCAGTTTACTAACGTGGCTGTTAATCACTCTGTGAAATATTTGAAAGCACACAGCATTGTCCTCAAGCCTTCCCTACATAGGATTTAGGTTTCAAAGGGAAAAATTAATCAAGTTCTCCATTCGTTGATTAAACAATGAAAAGTGTGTTTCTGTTGGCTTCTTCAGTGAGAGCAACAATGCTGTTATTGAGCTTGTTTCAATTTATTTTTCATTAAGGAGAGGCTGAGGAAAGTATGGGAAAGTAACATCCGAAATCAGAGTGTCTATTAAAAAGAAACGAACACCAGACGTACTGTGAAGAATTTCCCCGTTCTAGGGTTTTAACTTTGTATGTTAAAATAAAAAGGGAAAATACATGGGGAGATGGAACAAAGAATTCTGCTAATTAGAACTCTGCCGTGTTCCATCTCTGACTGCTAATTAGAAGTTAGCAGCAGCATGAATAACCAAGTTTTCCTTTCAAAAGTAATTGTAGCCAAAAAGATAACTTGTATACAAATACATAATTAGCACACAAAATAAATTATTATATTTCATTTAAAGAAATGAAATATTATAGTTCATTTAATCGATTTCCTGATTTTAGTGGGTAAAGAAAGATCAATCTCTTCAAAGATGACAGAAAATGACTGCAATAAAAGGCAAAACACTTCCCAACTAAAATCATGAACATTGAAGTAAAATGTTCCTGGAGAACATAGATAAATATTAAAAGTATTGACAGATCATAATGTCAAAAGATGAGAAACCAGTGGGATTACTCATACAATAGCTGCTAGTGTAAGGCTTTATTTTATTAAGACAGAAAAGAGAGTTTTGATTTCTAAGATATTTAGGTACCCAGTGTCAGTTAGATTAATGATAATTAGAAACATGCAGTTGACTCAGAAAACCTGCAGTACTGAGGTGTTTGTGAGCTTTTGGTTTAATAATCTTTGGATATCCCTGGGCAGTTTAGTTTAATAGATTTTATTTTTTTTCCCTGAATACCTTTGGCTGCCAGAAATTTATTCACTCCTGAAATCATCCTCTGATAGAAAAATAAATGAGATGTCCCTTCTTATTCTCTCTTTAAATCTTTCACTATAAGTTATTACACAATCTAAAACCCTGATTTACTGTGTAAGTGATGGGGTTGAATATTGCATGTTTGAAAAGTACTTTGTTCATTATTTGGTAAACACCTACAGGAAAATAATGGGGATGTACAGGAAAGTAATAGTTCAGGCTGAGAGAGTCAAATAGAATGGAAAAAGCCTCATATGATCAAATATGATTGATAGAATCTTTTGGAAATAGTCATGTTGTAGGTAAACAGGCCACATATGGAAAGTACAGTTTCTTCTTGAATAACACCTACCATGTATATTTCTTATTAAATATCCACGAGGCAAAAGTCATCTGAAGCAGAAAATCCCGACTGAGGTTTTCCCCGTGGCTCAAATTGACACAGTAATAGGTATTCCTCTCTCATTTCTGTAATTTTGTCACAATAAGCTCTTCATATGACTGAATTCAAGGTAAAACAGAGCTCTGCATGACCCACTTGATCAAGCTCTATCTGGAATAAGTACCCTGTGTTGGACTGGCCACTCTGACAGGAGTAACAATGCTAAAAAGAAATTACCGCACTGTAAAGCTGTGATTTTTTCATTATTCACATTTCCTACTGGTATCAATGATGCTGGATTCAGCCCTCAAGTCTTTATAAATGGGATGAAAAAATATGAAAACTCTTTTGTATCACATATCTCTCAATGCTTTTGCAGGAGAAAGAATTTTTTTTTTCTTTTTTTTTTTACCAGCTAACTAATGCTTTACCTTCACAGCTAAGTAAAAGTAGTGATGCCAACAGCATTGCTGCTGCTTCAGCAAGATCCTAAGCCAAATGTAAGACATCTCAAATTACAGCTAGAACCTGGAAACCTTCAGAGAACTTTAGGTACAGAAATATGGTTGTTACATGTCAGTGAGGGTTCCTTCAAGCACACACTTTGGCTGGAGTGCTTGTGCAAAAATTATTTAAAAGGTCAGCTTAATTTCATAAAATGTTACACAAAACCTTCAAGTTTTCTCTTTCAGCTCTATGGCTTGTTTATCATTCTAATAGAGTTCAGCTTCTACAATAAATAAGATGAACAGGCCTTATTCACCTTATTGGTGAATAAATGTGTATGGAGACTGACAAACAGGTGAAGAAAGAGAGTACAACCTCTTCTGGGAGCAGGGGAAGTGACTAACTTGTTCTTTATTAAAAGCAAAATGGAAGTTCCACCAACTCAGGAAGCTGGGAACCTTTTCATTTTAAAGTACATCTTGACTTTAAAACAACTCTGGACAGAGTCTTTAAATTTCCATACAGATATTCCAAATAATCAATGCAGAATTGAACTGCAGATGAAATCCTGTCGAATGAAAGCTTGCTAATCCTATATTGCTGGGTTGCTTCCAGCACAGCCTTGTTTTCCAAGGATGCCAGTTTGATCTCTGACAGACCTCATTTTCTTTATCTGGCTTTGAAAAAAAGATTTGACTTTTTAGCAGCGTGCCAAAAGAGAGAATTCTACACTGCTGTGATTGAACTTAGAATAGACTAAAAGTTGAACGTGTAACTTTACTTTGATCTGAAGCATGAATTTCTGGGATGACCTTTAATAACAATTCTGCCAAGAAGCTCCCTGGGAAACTGAATTTCCAACAGAAAACCTTATCACCCTTTGACAACTCAGACATAACTAGAAAATAATTGTCAGCTGCAACTAGGCAGCTGTCAGATAAATTCAGTGTAATACCATCTTACCTCTACATTGCTCTATTTCATACTTGGGACAGGGACTTTAGCAGAAATTCTGTTTTACAGCTAGAACTTCTGTTGCCCTGTAGCAATCAAAGGAGATTCCAAGTGCTTAGATCTCAGGATTAACAGTGAAATGGATCTTTTTATCTCTCCTACTTTCAAAAAACTAGGAAAACATCTCCACTGCACAGGTCTGAGTGCCAAGGTGTTCACATCATCAGTTTATTTCTGTAATACTGCAAGTGAAGGCTTGATTTATGAAATCCTGATTCTGTGAGGGACTAAATATATATAATTTTATGCACAGTATGTAGGTGTAGTCCTAATAACTTCCTCAGAACTGTTGCATGTGGTGCAAAATAGTAACTTCATAATTTCATAACAAATTCATTAATGCATTATTCATTTAGCACTGAAGAAGAGCAAAACTAAAGCTTTAGGTTCTCTCAGTCTGAGAGAAACATTCACTGATCTCAGTGGTGCAGAAGGACACCCTGATATCAGCATGTTGGACAAAATTTAATTGTTTTCATCTTAAATGTTTCATGTTCCAAGCTGGGTGCAGGCAGCACATGATTAATACTTACCCCCTACTGCCTTTTTTTGTGTTTTCTTCTACTTTCCAATGCTTTTTATCAGTTTCAGGTTGTCGTGTTGAAACTGTCCTCTACCTTTTGTTTCTTGGTTAGGTAGAGTCATTTAGCTTTCCTTGGATTTATAGACCCTGTTATATTTTATTTCTTTGACATATTTCTGTGATGCCATTTTAAATCACAGAAACGCTGTATTTCCATGGGATTTGGGTGAAGTTTGGAGTACTTCTCCCATTAAAATAAGTACTCTACTTTTTGGATTAAAGGATATCTGCACCTCTTCATCAGAAGCAGGAAGGGGAAACCTGGATGACTGAGACCTTGCTTGGGGCAGAGTTTGTCTGCCAGGACTCGAATGTAAATGATTGAGCCATAAGTTTTGCTTCAAATATTCCTCATATCTATCCAAACTTCACCCTGGATGAGGCTCTAGATCTGGCAGGTGATGCCATGAGATCACCAACATCCTTCTGCTCCCTTTCTGCCTCCATTTTCAAGTGCTACTAGGCTTTCCAGTCATATTTTAAGAATGAAATAGTTGCAAAGTACTCTTAAAACCAGGGAAGTTTCAGTGAATTGCATTTCCACCTAGTTGCAGAGTGCACTTCCAAATAGCATGATGGGGTTTGCCATTATCCTTGCCTCCTGCTCTGCTCTGTCATTAAGTTCAGGATGCAGAGAGACGTCAGGAGCTGCTGTGGTTTGGGAATGGCATTCCCTGATTTACTGTTCCCACTGGAACACTCCAAACTGTGTGCTGCTCTCTCCCTCCTCCCGAATTTTTTGTCACTGTTGAGCCGCTAGCAGAGAGAAGAACCGGACTCAGTGTGGCATAAAAGATCTGTATTTTATTATTTAATTCCATCTTATATAGACTTTTCAGAGGTCACTCAGATTGGTCAGTCCGAAACCTCCCCCTAAGCCTATTGGCCAGGCCCGAACTGTGCACATCTCGAGAAACTGTTTTAATAACATCCAAACTCTATCTTTGTTTATAAAAAACCGAAGAAAAGAGAGAAAAATTCTCACAGGAAAGGTCTGTGCTAGCAACACCGTTTCTGCAATGGTAACAACTGATAAACCCAAGGAGAAACACTGGTAGGTTAATCACAACCTGCTCTCAAAAGCTGGGAATATTTTTGCAGTTCTGAGGATCTGTCACCTTTACTTATATAGTTCGTGGTTTTGGTGTGACGAATTAATTGTATTACAGTGCTGGTAGCTCTTTTTAAACAGAAGGTAATGAAAGGTAATGAAAAAGCTGGATTGCTAAATGCAGCCAAATGAATGAGACTCCATGTGCCTGGAAAACAGCTCCCTGAGACTTTAGAAAACAGGAGAAGACATGAGAGAAAGAAAAAAAGAGAAAAAGCCATTCACAAATAGAGAGATAGAGTAGTCAAGCCTAAGGAAAGAGACTGGCAGATGCTAAGGTGCTAACAAGGAATCTAATTGAAGATATTTATCTGCATTGGAGGTTTATTAATTTTCTGCTGAAGTTATCTGTGTTAGCACATCATCAGAACACATCAACATCATGTAAAGTTCTGATGATACACTATTTATCAGGATAAGTAGTCAAGAGTTTTAAATTGCATAGGTGATATTCTGACCCTTCATTGCATTTGTTTGTTATATAGGTTTTTTCACTGTATTTTCATAGAAGACAGCTGTATTTTTTGATCCCTTGGTTTTTTTACTTAACTAATCTTTGAAAGTGATAATCATGAGACAGAGCACAGACTGTGAGATTTGCAGTTTAGATATGTGTGGGATTGCCAAAAAATCTACCATGTCTGGAATGATTTAAATGCTTTCCTTTTGAAGGGTTCTGTTGTTTTAAAATAGTTTAGGAAATGTTATCATGTGAGTCAAGCTTTTATTTTTTGACAATTTGTACTTGATGCAGTACTATATTACAGAATGTTATTGAATTGTCATATTTTCTTTCATGATTATGGATAGTTATTTCCGAATTCCAAAGATATGACCATGCTATACCCTTTCAAAGACAATGAATTGTAACTAACTTTATCTGCACTTGTTTGGCTTAGCATTTTGTCCCACAGTTCATGACTTATCAAGCAATGTCATTAGAGATATATACAAAATATTCCTTTGTACTTTTTAACATTAAAAAATCCATCATTTTTGCACCTTGAAAGTAATCTCTTTTTCCAACTGTGATGAAAGTGTTAACTGAAGTCAAAATTATACTATATCAGTAAGACAATAAATTAATAAATAAAACATTATCCCTTTTGCAATATAAATGTTACCAAGTACACTTTACCAAGTGCTCTGAATTATTCATGCACATATACCTTTCAGTATTTTGCTTCTCTACTCTGTTACTTGAAAAACGCCTAGAAAATTAATATTGGAATTTGTTTTAGTATCTGCTTAATATTGTGTTTTCTCTAATTAATATTGGAATTTGTTTTAGTATCTGCTTAATATTGTGTTTTCTATAAAGAAATTTTTGCCTAGTAGTTCATTACTTCTGCCAGATGGCAGTCAAGCTGCTAGATGCAAAATTAAATAAATGCATTTATTAAACTAGTATAATTTTTCAGAAGCAAAAGCAAGATTGACCAAAACCTGAAGCTTGTGGACTGTTAGCCTAAAAAAGTCCAATAAAATCTGAATTTCAATATTTCAGGTATTTTGCATCTTAAAATGATGAATGAGGTAAATATAAAAGCACTGCCAATACAGGGAGTTTTGACTTCAAGGAAGGTTGAGTACTGTGAACCGTTTCTATGTTACAAAGCTTATTTCATTTAGTTGTCTGATCTCACTAAAGAATTGAACCAGGTGCTAGGCAGGTTTATCATGGGAAAAACGACATTATTAAGGTGGAAAGATTTAATATACTTCAGTGTACTCTGGCGTTGCAGTTTCAGAGAAAAATAATAAGAAAAAAGTAATCTACCCTTCTGGAAAAGTATTATTTCATGCTAAAAGCCGTTTACTGAGTGCAGTAAAACTTTTATAAAAGCTATAAATTATGAATTTTTCTTCATGTGCTCACATAATATGTCTCAATGTACAAAAGAGAAATTTACTCAGTATTAAAGGTGAAAAAATACAAGTGTTTCTAACTAATCCTGCCCCTTTAACTATCCATCCACTGATTTGCTTCCTGAGATTTGTGGAAACCTCCACAGTTAAAAACTGACAACACAGTCCAATGCCTCACTACCCTTACAGGAGAAATGTTTTTCTTAATATCCGATCTCAACCTGCTGCCTTTCAGTGTGAATCCATTCCCCCTTGTCCTGTCACTCCATGCTCTTGTAAAAAGTCCCTCTCCATTTTTCTTGTAGGTTCCCCTGTGGTCCTTCCCTTTTTTTCCCCTTTTTCCCCCCCTTTTTTCCCCTTTCCCCCCCCCCTTTTTTTCCCTTTTCCCCGTTCTTTTGCCTTTTTTCCCCTTCTTTTCCCTTCTTTTGCTTTCTTTTGCTTTCTTTTGCTTTCTTTTGCTTTCTTTTGCTTTCTTTTCCCTTTTTTCCCCTTATTTTCCCTTTCCCCCCCATTTTTCCCTTCTTTTCCCTTCTTTAGCCCTTCTTTTCCCTTTTTTCCCTTTTTCTCTTTATTCCCTTCTTTTCCCTTCTTCTTTTCCCTTCTTCTTTTCCCTTCTTCTTTTCCCTTCTACTTTCCCCT
>VZRM01009107.1:432024-464165 GCA_013397955.1 Grantiella picta | reverse complement strand
TGGTTTTTTTTTTTTTCCTGTTTTGGGGCTTTTTTTGTTTTGATTTTTGGCTTTTTGTGGGGTTTTTCTGTTGTTTTTTGTGGTTTTTTTGTTTGTTTGTTTGTTATTACTATTATTATTACTACTATTACTACTATTATTGTAGCAAATATTTCAAGAAAAAAACTATTGTTTAACATTTTCCCCTTTGTTGTTTATGCAGAATAGGTTTTATTCATCAAGATGATGGTGCCATAAAATAACTAATGGAACAGTTTGGCTGGATTCAAAGTTAATAATCTTTGTTTACCTTATTTATTTCTATGATGTCAGCAATATAGGGTTTTTTTTGTTAGCAGCAACCATGACACATAATGAAATACTATCACATGGGTGAAAACACCATTGGCTGCAAAATGCAATGCTGAAATAATACATCAGTTCTATTCTTCACAAATAACAGCAAGCTGGAGCTAACACCAAGATTTTCTCTGAACTATTAAATAGTGAATTTAATTTCTTATCCGTGCTTTCAGCTTTGTAAGGAGCTGACAGCAATTTAATTTTCAATATTGAAATACTGGAGAATTCAAGAATTTAATGGGAGTCATTTCCAGATGTCAGATCGCTCTGCAGACAAGAAATGCAGGTCTGACTTGAGCTCATCCTTCCATTGCCTCTGGTGCACTGTGGTTTCCTGCTGGTTTGCTTCTGCTTCTGCATTCTGTTAGAAGCCACTCAATAGCTTGTGCCATGTAGTGTCTGAGAAGGTAGAAGGTATATATAATTCATCAAATCATCCCTTCTGAAAATAAATCAAATGTACACATCCAACTGTGCTTCAAATGCTTCCTATTCTTGTGTGAAGCCAACAATTACTGACTCTGAAGAGTTCTGTGAAGCAGTGTTGGATGGTGAAATCCTTATTTTGTAAGATTTTTTTTTTTCAGCTGGCGATCAAAGAATTCTCTCCTTCCATCTCTTCATAGTGAGATATTGAAGAATTCCATAAATGGAAGATTTTTTCCTGTGGAGGTTCTCTTTACAGAAGAGCCAAATAGAAAATACAGTGTACTCTGCAAAAATGCACCACGTTTTGTAAGGCAAATGAACATTATTGATTTTCCTGTGATGCCTTTCATAAAGATAATCCAGATACAGGAGTCCATTAAATGCTGAATTGAATAGAAATGTTTAAAGCTGTTATTTAAATTGGAGTATTTTGCAGAAAACACACTGGCAAAGCAGCTCAGGATTAGCCATATCTCCTCCCAGGTACAAAGACTGATCTAGATGATGTTGAAAAGATGAGAAATGAGAAAACTCATTGCAAACAGCCAAGAGAGCTCATTGATAAGAAGTCAGCAAGGGAAGCAATGAAGTGCCCAGGGCTCTTAAAAAGATCCAGGGACACTTTATTGAGGTTGAGTGATAAAGTTTGGAGGATGAGAAAAATATTGGGAATAATATTTCTTTCTTTCTGAGCGGATGCTTTAATGTGTTCCATCGTGAAGAGATGGGAAAGATGATTGTAGGAAGCATGAGTATAGCTCTGGTGAGGAAATGTATTTTCAGTGTATCCAAACTGTCACAGAGAAAAAAAACTAAACCTACCAGCTTGTGTATGCTATTGCTACCATAATCATTCTAAATTATTACTTTCTACGATTTTGTGGGAAAATATTGCAGGACTGGAAAGTATTTATTAATTTCATAAAGCAGATTCTGTAGTGGCAATCTGTCTGAGTTGGTGTCAGGTATTGCTTTATGCTGAGTTGCAATGGCTAAGGCATTTGGGAGATTCCCTTATATTTCCAGAAATAAATTAGATGCTTCCAGGTCTGCGATTCATTTCTCCTTAGGGTTTTCCTGAAGTCACTTTTGAATGTGATGCAAAAGTTACCATTCATCCTGCCTGGCTTCAATAATGGAAAAATACTAAATATCTAATCTAATCTTGCTTTTAGGCCACTTCTGTAATGAATAAAGAGAGGCACACAGAGAGGAGCCTTTATATCTCAATTATTATGTGATCCATCCATGCCTGAGATGTACTGAGATGGTTTTTTTTTTTGTACTCTAATAGGGTTATTATTTCTGTCATGTTTTATATTGCTTGTATAATATTGCTTTATTTGTCACCTCAGCTGTGTGCTTTGGGGACATGAAGGCTCTGAAATGTAGATTTTTAAAGGGGTTTTAGCTCCTGGTCTCTTGTGTATGCTGCTGAAAACCACAGACATTTTCAGGGTTTTTTTTTAATCAGTAATCTGCTACATTTAGGAAATGAGAGTGAAATGCATCCCTGCTTCCACACTTCCATTAACTTCAAGAAATGCATAAAATTCCAGAAGGAATATGAATCAACTGCTAATTGATGGGGCTTAGCAAAGACCTTATCCTAGTGGGAGAAATTTCCAGGGCTTGGAACTGCTCAGCTTTTTGGCATCTTCACCTAACACACTTAATTGAAGAAACCTCAGAAGAAACTTTCCTCTCACCTGGTATGTATGGCAATGCTTCCACCTCCAAATTAGTGTTTATAGCTACCACCAAGGTTTTCATGTACTTTAAATACCCCTCCTCTGGTAATCTCCTCTGCTTGGGAGGGGATCCCATCAATATTTCCATTCTTGTCACAAATAATCCCATTTTCTTCCTTCCTTTTAGTGGATGAAATTTCAAAAGTTGGGAAATGCACCTGCTCTGTTCAATGCTAGTGCTCTAACTCCTATTAAAGGTTTTTAGGAGTCATTTTGTAAATGTAATTTTTCCTTCCATGTCCTTATAATCTTACTTGTAACAGTACATATATTAAGTAGTTGTCTGGATTCAGTCAGATTTCATAGTAGAAAGCAAGATGGTCCTTTTTTTCTTTGGTCTGAATTTCCATTTAGATTGCTTTCTGACTGTAAACAATTCCTGGAAGACTGTGTAAACCACACAATCACTTCTTCATGTAGCTTAAGAGAGGTTCATTTAAGTAATATTAAGACTTACATAGACAATATCAATAGGTTTCTGAGAAAAAAAACAGTTCACCACATCTCAGAACTGTACCTCTCCTATGAACTGCTTTTCCACAATATTAGATGGTTTGGCAGCCTGGAAAATGTGAAAGGTCAATTGGCTTGTATCCTTGGAGTTGGTGAAAGGGATAAATATATATGTTTTGTTTTGCTTTTAATTTTAAGAGATTGTTCTGATTCATTCTTTTACATGAAGTTTTTCTGTGGGAAAAACTAATGCAATTAATAAAATTTTATCTATTCCTATTTTATATTAAAAATATCAATTTATAAAATCAGCTTTTTTCTTTTTTAGCCAAAGTCACTTGCAAGAATTTCAGTTTCAAACATTAACACACTTCTGATAAATTTTGATGTAGCATGGTCTGGTTTTTTATTTATGAATCTGTAACATGAAGGAAAGAGGAATACTTAGGTGGCAATATTATATTCCATTCCATTCCAAAATATTCCCTTCCATTAATCACATAGCCCACATTTTGCTAAGCAAAGCACATTCTCCATGATCTCACTTACCTGTTTTCTGTTTGGTTTTTTCTGGCACAGTGTAAAAAATATTATTTTTCCCTTCCACTGATCATGGAAGAGCACTCAGTTACAGCACTTTTTACTATCCTGTATCCTGCAAGATCTGAACTTTCTCTTTTTGGATTTGAAATGACTGTGTATAAGATTACAGAAATCAAGAGCCTAATCATGCAATGGGGTTCATTGTAATCGAGCTGGCATTTAAAATCTTGGCCCTAAGGTGCTCATGTGCATATTTTAAATGGAGAAGTAGGTGTTTATGAAACCCAGCTCAAATAGATGGTATTTTGCAAGGTATTTCATGCACCCTCAGTCAGATTGCATGCAGCTCCAAGCTGGGTGGGAATGTTGGAAGGCAGCAAGGCTCCCCAGAGGGATCTGGATAGGCTGGATCCATGGGCTGAGAACAGCTGTGTGAGGTTCAGCAAGGCAAAGTCCCATGTCCTGCACTTCAGTCACAATTTGTGCCATTTAAATTAGGGGCAGTGTGAGTTTTAATGAGAATCTGCAATAGGGCAGAGGAAAAGGAAGGTCATTAATAGAGCTTTATTAATAGTGGTATTTTTGTCTTGTTGGCTTATGGAGTCAAAACCTCTTGTTCTGAGGAAAAAAAAAAAACAACACAAAACTTCCTTGTGATATTAAGAACTTTAAAAATCACTTAAGGCTCTTCTCCATTCCAGGCTGATTCTGAGAAGCAAACTGGGAGGGGTTGAGGGGGGTGGAATGATGATGGAATAATGTCCCAAATCCATGTCTCTCACTTTTTCTTTTGTCAAGATGTCTTGCAATAGTAATTTTGAAGAATTTTTCATCACCAGTGTGATCCTGACCAAACACAGCATTTAAGGGTATGGTTAAGAGCACTGTTGACCTGTGGACCCAACTGATAAATTCTGTAGACATGGAGGGCTTCGAATATCCTCTTAGGCTTAAATCAGAGATGTTCAGAAATGTCTGTGGCATGCTCTGCACACTCATTAACATTTGGGATGATTACATTACCATCAAGAGAGATGTAGAGTGTTAATATCGAGCTGGCATCCTTCCAGTGGGACTGTGGAAAAGGCTTAACGAAATTATCTCCAGAAACACACCTATTGATCTTCCATCACTGTGTCCACTAAGTTCAGCAAGGGGCACAAGTGGATAAAATTCCTACTCTTTTTTCCTTCACTTTTAATAGACACTTTAACAAGTTGTTGGAGTGGGAGTTTTTTTTCATTGGAGCTAAGAAAGGCTTATGGCATTGAATTGCAATGAGCTGAATAAGTCCAGTAGCCTGAGGAAGTTATTAATTTTTGATATTAATTTTGAACCCTCCCATAGCAGTCAGATTTAACTGCTTCCAAGTTGACAGCTCGTTTTTATTTGAACAAAATTTGAGATTTAATTGGAACACTTCAGGGTCATCCGTAATTAACCTGGGCTGCTTTGCTTCTGACCACATCTTGGAGTCATCAGTCAAAACTTCATCTTTCTAACCTCTCTCAGCTGTCTTTCCTCAAGGATTCATAGGCCCAACTCTCTCAGAATATTTTCAGATTCTCCAGCCCCTTAACCATCTTCATATCCTTCCACTGGACCTGCCCCAGGAGCTCCTTGTCTTTCTTGAACTGAAATGCATCATGTTGAAAGTTTAAAAGATGAGTAAACCTCCAGTACGGCATTCCAGCAAATAAAAACGATGAAAGAGCAATGGAGCACCAAGAATGGTCTTTGGTAGAGAATGGTCTTTGTCTCTCTCAAAACAGTTCTCGAAGCATCAAATGGATGTCTTCCAAATTATATGACTAACAGCCAGCTCCTACAAAGCAACTTTGTATTCTAGGACAACTCTTTATTTATTTTACTTGCTCCAACTAAAAATTTTTCCAATTCTGTGCACTTCTCTTTTTGTTTCTCAGTTATTTCCAGCCAGCAGGTTTTACCATGTACCCACTAAAGTGTTGAAGAAGAAACTCAAGGTCTCAGTGCATCTGGAGCACATTTAAGAGTCACTTAGCACCAGAGCATGGTGATATCTCCATTGCTAGCACTCCTAATAATCTCCATTTGCATACAGACATTCTGCAGTGTGTTGTGCATAGCTGCTTGCTTTGTGAAACACAATATTACCTGGAGCACATTTCCATAATGTGCTATAAGCTGATTAAAACCTGCTTTTCCTGCAGTCTGGGCTAAAGCTCCCGCTGACGTCATAAGACTGCTTTTCAGCTTTGGACTGCAAAGCTTAGCACAGAGTCGGTGGGATTAGGGCACAGCAGCTGAGAATTGTGCTTTTGTAATGCTCCCTGCACAGCGGGAGAGATGCTACCTGCATCCCTGCATCTCTGATGGATGCTTCTTTCCCACTCTGGTGAAATGGCAGGACTCAGCTCATGTCAAAAGTAGCAAGTGTTGTTGTCTGCACTCAGTAAAACTGTTTTACTGCTAAATGAAGGGTTCTGTGGCCACCTCTGTCACCAGTGGCTGTTAGGAACAGCTCAATCTTAATCTACACTGTGTGGTTCAATGAGATAATACCAGGTAGTTTGCTAATGATCCAGTGATTTCATGTTTATGGTAAAAGTTATTTCATGTGATAAATGCAGAGGATTTTATAGCAGATTTAGACAAAGAACACAAGTTTTGGTAGAGTTCAAAACTGCGAGGCACTAGTCAGTCTACTCATCACTCTGAGCATGTAGACAATTTAGTTGCTGTAAATGAGACAAACTCTGACAGTTTGTCTCTTACTTCCAAAGATAATAAATTAGGCTTAAACATAAAACCACTATGCATTATAAGAGGTATTTTATTTTTCATGTTAAGTAAAATAAGATTTGAATGTTAAAATTAAAAATGTAAGTATCTCCTTCATAACCAGATCTGATATCTAGAGAACAAGCACTTCCCTGTGACAAAGCCATCTGCCATAGGAGCTCATAAAACATACGTGCTAATAGGTAAAAAGATGCATTCCACACACTGAAGTACCTGGCCAGTTTCTCTGACAAATATTCTCATTAAGGAAATCTGCAGACATGATATCTTCTGCATCAGCTGTTTTTTGGCACTGTCCTCTGTGGACTGAAATCATTAATTTTGTGTTGTTTGAGGGGTGCAAAGTAGGCAGAGAGAGCAATACATCCTTTCTTCAACACACAAATGGATGGCAAACTGTTGATGTAATTATTCCCTTTCCTATAACTTGGACACCTGAATTTGCTCTGCCAACTCAAAAGCTAATCACTCATAATGCAACTCAACATTCATTATCTATTTACCTCGTTCTTAATGAAGTCACCGAAATATAATTCCTGCCAAAATCAATAGAGTTTGTGTCACTGGACCTCAGTATGAGTTGGATTGGATTGTGTGCCTGGTTGCCTTTGGAAGAGTTTTGTTCCATCAGAGTTATTATTTGCTTGTGAAAACCACGATTTGTTCCTGAAATAAAAGAAAAAGAATGCCGCAGTTCAAGGCAGCTGAATGCAAGAGAACCTCTTCTTGAATGAGAAATAGAAAAGCTTCAGCTGGATACAGAGCTCCTCTCTGCTCCTTCCTGCTGCAGAGTACAGGAATGTTGGTATCAGTTTCACTGTGAAATTGCTGCACAACCTAGGAGAGCATAAATGAAGACTCAATTTCTTTTGTTATTTTAGCACATCATTTATTTCAAGGACAGAAGGCCAGGAAAATAAAAGGAGAATGAATATATATAGTTGTTAGGAATAGAAAATTGAAGTGCAGTATCATGAGGAGCAGGCATTCTGAGGCATTTATTCTAAATTTTGATGTCACGGCCAATTTTCAAGGTCAGTTAGATAGGATCATGCATTATCAAATTCTCGGGTTTTTAATATGGTGTTTATATATTATATAGCCTAGATATCTATTGTAGAGTTTTCACAACAATTAATGATTTGGGTTTGGCAATGATAGTTATTTTAAAACCCAGTTTTTGTAAATCGCTTATTTCTGAGTCACTATCCAGAATGCTCCCCAGAAATCTGATATTATGGTATTGAACTATTATTTGAGGTGATTATTCTCCATCTCACCATCAATAAAAGCTAAACAAAAACCCCACAAAACCCAACTGAATCTACACATGGTCCATCTAGTCCAGTACTAAGTGTCCAGAAGTGGAAAAAATCTAGTCCAGATTCTGCTTGGACTGAAGTGGTTTAGTGGGCAAGCTGGGTCTCTTTATATTTCACAACATTCACAATTTTTACATTAGGTACATTCACTCAAACATCCCAACCCAGCTTTTTCTAACATCCTTTTTGGAACATGTTGCCCAAGAAGTTGTTTAATTTATTTTTCAATTCCCTGACATTTTCTAACATCCTTTTTGGAACATGTTGCCCAAGAAGTTGTTTAATTTATTTTTCAATTCCCTGACATTTTCTAACATCCTTTTTGGAACATGTTGCCCAAGAAGTTGTTTAATTTTTTTTTCAATTCCCTGACATTTTGTCTGCCTCCTCCTGTGACAGCAACATCCAGCTGTGCACTACTCTGGTACTGCTGGTAAAATAAACTTGCTTTTGTCTATCTTAACCCAAATCAGAGATCAGGAGGGGTTTGGATGATACGCTCAGGCACAGGATGTGACTCAGGGATGGTGCTGTGCAGGGCCAGGAGGTGGATTTGACAATCCCTGTGGGTCCTTCCAACTCAGCACATTCTGTGATTCTGTGATATGTCATGCTTTTCCCACCTCTTCAGCAATGAATTTATGACTAGAGATGCTCCTTTCAGGGAAACACGTGTCCGAATTCCCAGAGATGGCACAGTTTCACATTGTCTATGCTGCAAATCCTGCAGAATTGGCAGGAATTGATAATAATATGCTATGCGGTCTTGAGGAGTTTCTTTTGCACCATTAATTTTTCCTCCATTTACTTCCACATTAGGGAAATCAACCTCTGGCAGGCTTTGCCCCTTGGGAACACCAATAAAATTTCCCCACTTCTCACTTAATGTCCTTAAATTCTTAATCTTAGGACTTTAAATTCTTCTCGAGTCCTTAAATTTTTAAAATGTTAGCCTTAGGCTTTAGAGAAAGTCATGGCACTGGGAGCTGACCTTATAACATGCTGATTCTCTCTGGTTTAGTCATTGTGGCACTAGAAGCAGCTCTGAATCAGGAATCATGTTACAGAAACCCTGCAGAGGTGGTATTTCAACTCAGGATGGTGTCATTGTGCTTTTGGTTAGGGGAAAAAGGAAAGCAAAACCAGCAGCATTGATTTATTATATAATCAAATATTAATTCAAGTTATTATACGATCATGTACAATTAAATTAATGCATCTGCATTTTATTAGCAAATACAGAGAATATAAAATTGCTAAAAATATTAATAAAAATATTCAACTTCTGTCGGATCAAATCTAGGCACTTATGAAATTAAAGGTATTTTTCTCTTGATTCTAATAGGAAGTGCATTTACCTCAAAACATGTTTATTTCATGAGATAACTCAAATCGTGAAATTTGTTTATTGTAACACATCTCTGAGTCTTACAGAAATGTCCTCTCCTGACAAATTTTCACCCATGTTCTTACACAGATACACAGGACAAAAGTGCATTTCTGTACTTTTCTGCAGCAACAATGAATTTCATCCAAAGAAACTAAAGATTTTGACCTGAGAGTAAATCCTCATTGAGGAAATGTGAGTTCATCTCTATTAAATATCAAAGACATTCCTTATTTTCTTCTAAGCCAAGTCATAACTGGAATAGTTCAGCTGGATTAAGGTGGGTCTGTAGGCTTTTACCTGAAGACATATTATAATTTGTTTTTACACAGAGTAATGTTTGGCAGTCACCTTGAATTACCTATATCTCTGCACTGTGTGAACATTGCAGCAGGTTATGCTATTTCTTCATCTGTAAACAAACCACGAGACTTGCTGGTCTTTGGGATACTTTGGGCTACTTGGGATATGATATTTTGTCACCCACTGCACAACAGCAGTGCAAAGTGCAATTTCTCCCATTTGCAGAGGTCTGAAATCCTCATGGGGACAAGGATGTGAATCCTCATCCCACTGGAGCAGAGAGGTTAAACTCTGGGCAATGCAGGATGCTGAAGTGTGTCATTAGTTTATTGCACTCGAGCAGGTCTGAGTAAGCTACTGCAAGTCTTCATGTGTTTAAAGATAAACACGTGTTAAGTACTTTGCTGCATCGGGATTAAAGTGCTAATTGAGCTCCTAATCCTTCTGCATATCCCAGTGCTGGAAACTCTGTGTGTTCAATTGAAAAGGTTTGCCTAGACCTGGAGATTCAAGCTGGACACCAAAGTCGGTCAGCAGGTCATCTGTCCTTGCAGTCATGTACATTTTGCTCCTGGTTTCAGGGTAACAATAAATCAAATTATTGTCCTCTGAGGAAAGAGGGATGTGCCCTCTGGAACCTGACGATGAAGTAATTGGTTCAAAGTGGTTCAAAACCGTCCATCTATGCAAGAACATTAAATCTTTAATACATTTGGGTGTAGATAAGGAGCAGTACTGAATGGAATAAAATGCTTGTGACTAGGATAATACCATCCATATATTCCTATCCTGACTTTCTACTTTCTTATGCACCATTCCATATTAAGTGGGTGAAATTAAGCTGCTGTTTAAATAGGAAGAGTTTAATTTGTTCATAGCAAAAGCAATGAGTGTTTGGAGTATGTAGTCAAGCATAATTTATATATAGCATATGCTTTCCCATTAGCAGCTGTCTTCAGTGTCAAAAACATCAGCAAGACCTGGAATATAACAGTGGGTTTTGAACTATGACAAAATAGCTGGCATTTAAGTAATTTTTCAGATCTGAACATCTTTAATACTTGGGCGAGAACTGAAAGGCTAAAAAAAAAAGTGATTCTAGTTTAGAATATAGACCTGTATGCTGTACTGTCTGAAAATATTGGAATTTCATGTGTTTGTCCACTGTTTAATGTTGTTTTGATATTATAAAATCTAGCACAAAGAAAAGAAACAAACTGCACACATGAATGACCATATTTAATTTATACAAAACAACATAGGACCAAAATTTTACTTTTGCACCAAAAAACACATTTTAAGCTTCATTACACTTTTGCCTAAATAAACAGGATTGTTTTTATAAATGTGTAATTGCAGAATTCTTCAAGCAAAGCATGGTGTATTTTGCTAGTGCACTCCAAAAATTATTTCTGTCTTTACCATCTGCAGGTCACATTTTCAGAGCTGTGATAGCTTCTCTCCAGGGTTCTGTCACTCTCCACATTATCTCAGTTGTTCTATCTGCAAGCAGAGTGTAGCACAAAATATTAAATTTTGTTGCAGTAAAAGAAAAAGTAATATAAAAAAAAAAATATAGTGTGTGATCTTTTTTCTAAGTGAGCTACACAAACAACACATGCTCTGGAACGTCCTTGCATTGCAATAATTGCTAAGTGTTTTATGAGGTATTTGCACCTGAATTTCCAAGTTCTGAATAATTGAGAGGAAAATGTCTTCGTGCTGTGCTAACAACCAAAGAAATAATAACAACAAACAAATCCTTGTATCTACTACTCCTACAAAAAACCCCAAAAACAGAGGCTTTGAAAGCAACTGTGCAAAGAAATCCTAATTAAATAGGCTACTGCCTCTCTCAAAAATATCCTACAGAGAAATCTGCTTGTACACTATGGCCTAAGAAAAGCTGAATTGCTTCAGTTTAGAGTCAGCTCCTGGTTTAGCTGCGAACCACCCGACATGCTTACCTGCCACACTCCATCTAGTGTGGATCGCTAATTAGCTGGATGGATGTTTGGGAAGGGCAGATGTAAGTGTTTTGTCTCTTTTCTTCTAACTAAGCTGAAGTCACGTGTTCTGATGTCTTATTTCCTTCTCTACTTTAAACATAACTTCATGGACAGATTTTCTGTTAATAAAGAGTGACAGCAGGCTTCTTGCATCTTTGCATTTAAACAAGATTTTTGCCCCTATCATTCCAGTAATATTGGAAAACGTGAGCAAAAAAAGAGCAGAAGCTGGAGCAAGAAAGGATGAAAGAATTGTTCCCTAGGTTAAGGGACAACAGATCATCTCCTGAGGTATTTTTGCCTCCCAATGGGGAAAAGAAATACTTGAAGCATGCTTTTCTTTTAAAGTTATGACATAAGGTGGTTATTATCTGTAACTGTGGTAAGCTAAAGCAATGTGTGGAAGGCAAGATTCAGTGGGTTACATGAATATTTCAGTCCTCTGTGGTTTACTGGGGTTATTTTTTAAAGAGCACAGGTTGCAGAGGGTGGCAAACATGAAACAGGAGTTTTTTCACTGGTAACTCAGGTCTGAATGTGTGAATATCATCCAACCCTGGGCTGATTCAGAGGATGCTGCAGTGGCATGAGCTAGCAGTCGTTAGCAAGGCGGTTTCAAAGTGAAGCTGTGTCACAATATATTTTAGGGAAGACAGTCCTGAATGCTGCAATCTATGTCAGTCAGAGTGACCTCTGAGAGGAGCTATGTGTCATTATATTGTGGTAGGTGGCTGTAGGCAATCCATGAAGCCTTTTGAGGAGCAGCTGAGGTCATTTGGTCTGCTCAGCCTGGACAAGAGGAGACTGAGGTCAGACCTCACCCCAGCCTACAGCTTCCTCGAGAGGAGACGAGGAGGGGCAGGCACTGATCTCTTCCCTCTGGTGAGCAGTGCCTCGGGAAATGGCACGGAGCTGACTCAGGGCAGCTTTGGGTTGGATAGCAGGAGAAAGTTCTTCCCCCAGAGGGTGGCTGGGCACTGGAGCAGCTCCCCAGGGCAGTGGGCACTGCACCAAGCCTGCCAGGTTTTAAGGGTTTGGACAATGCTCTCAGACTTTTGGTGTGACTCCTGGGGTGTCCTGTGCAGCGTCAGGAGTTGGGCTCAACCATCCTGATGGGTTCCTTCCAACTCAGCATATTCTGTATTTCTCTGTATCTGAGAGAGAGAACACCACAGCATTTCTTGCAGCTTGCAAGGTCTTTGTGGGACAGATGTGAATTTTCAGGCGGTCTGTTCAGTTTAATAATCCCAGCACATCTTTCATCTCATCATTCTGGCTCTTAGCTCTGCTCAGCTAATTTAAACTGCTGCAGTTTAAGGGCACAGCTTTGTAGTCTCCATTAAATAAGGAGGTTTCTAACTCAAGATCTGGACCTAGCAGATACATTACCCTAATTAAGCAGGGAGAGAATTTATAAAATCTATTCATCTCCACTGCACCCACAATTGCAGATGATCAGCTCACTGAAAACAAATAATGGTTTGGGAAATTGCTGAAGGCAGAAAAGGTATCAGTATGTGAGGGAGTGTGTGGATATACATAATATTTAAAGGGGGGGCATTGTGAACTGTCTGTGTGCTGATTCCACTTACCCCGTGGCTAGCTGGCTGATACTTGTATTATACATTTGCAGAATTTATTGGGTTTTTTTTAAACTGAGACTTGGAACTGTTTCAGTATAACTTCATTATTTTATAAGGCAATGTGCACATGAAGCACAGTCATGCCTGTAAAGTGCATTGCAGACTGGAATCCAAGTGGAAAGCTTCACAGACCTGGGTCACTCATCTGCTGCTTCCTTCTGAATGCTCCATTTTTAATAAGCTTCTTGTGTATTTTGTTTTGTTTTGACAAATAAAAACCTTTCCTGAGAGTAGTTGAGTGTGAAATCTAAAAATGTTCTTAAGCTGTTCTGGATTTTCTAGGAATGTCTCTGTTATGCTACTGTGTAGTGAATTAGTTAATTAGTGTGGTTAACAAGAAGGAAAAGCTTTGATACCTAATCAGACGTCATTAAAAATTTCCCACTATTTGCTCAAACCAAAATTTATTCAAAGCCATCAACAGTGGCAAAAATTGTTCCTATCAGCACAGGGTAGGAACTGGATTGAGAAGCAGCAAAATGAGCTAAATGCTGTAACAGGGAAGGAGACCACGCAGTCTAACCTACATTTATTTAACAAAGAGGGAGCTGTCATGTGTTTAAATTCTCAGCATTTCCCTCTTTTATTTTGAAATGTATCTATTTCCACTTACCTAACTGTGTGATAAATAAAACATGCTCATGAAATGCTAATTTTACGAAAGTGGTCTGAGAAGACTGTGATATATTGAATGATCTTTTATATAGACTGACCTCACAGTGGAATACACATGCTGGTATTGAGACCAAATCAGGGAGAAAACTTTTCTCCAATGCTTTTCAGTTTTGTTAAATTACACCCATCAATGTGCACATATATTTGAAAGGAGTTGGTAAAAAAAGAAAATAATGGAGCCAGGCTAGTTCTGCTAAAAAAAATTGATAAAATCAATAATTTCAGCTGAAAACATAACTCTGGTTGAAATTCAGCAGTACCTTGAAAATTAGCCATTTTTGAGAAAAGTTATAGGATCACTAATTAAAGTGGCCAATTTTTTTTTTTTAATATGAAAAATATCTTAACTAGTAGCACAATAACCATCCTCTAAATGGCAAATGAGCCTCGAATGGAAGCAGAGTGAGACTGCCGAGAAACACAAAATGCAACGTAAACTTTGAAATTTTCAAGAAGAGTCTTTGTTTGAGAGGTGTAGCAGGATTATACTGTTGCTGTATAATTGCAGGTGATTTCAATGCAATTATTTTCTGTCCAAAATGTCTGGGAAGCTTTCCTAACAGGTGGAATATCTTTTTCTCATCCCACGAGAGCAGTTGTAAACCGAACATGTGAAAGGTTATTTTTAAACATATAGAAAGAAAGATAAAAAAATAGTATTATTTCAGCTCTTCTGTGAAATTTCATTTTGTAGAACAACAGACAGGAACAATTGCATGGTTTCATGAGAGAATTAATTTCTGTGTTAGGTAGAACATTATCTATAGAATAGCATTGCATCAGAATTTGTTTGAACTAGTCCCCAGTGTGTGATTAAGGTTAGTCATCTCGTGGTCATTGTGCTCATTCAGTGACAAGGTCTGTAGGACGCTGATGTTTGCTTCCTCAAGGTACAAGATTTTTTTTTAATTTTTTTTTAGCAAGTTAAAATGAAACAATTCGAAAGTAAGTCTTGCACCACAAAAAAGAAAACAATTAGATCATCTAGTAACCAGCCATACCTCAATGCAAAGGAAAACATGCTTCCTTTTTCCATAACAAAGGTGTAGATCAAAAGACGGTTTTGTGATGAAAATAGAATTTAAAAGCTGGTAAATTATATGTACCTGATGCAGAAGCATTGTTAAAAATTCTGGTTTTACAAGTGGCTCTTTCACTTTAGAGCAAGTAGAGTTGGCCTTTGAGCCACCTAGCCTCTCAGCTGCTGTAATGTAATTTTTCACTGATTGAGCATATAACCTCAATCTTGAATCTCTATTCTGTATTAATGTGTAAGACTTCTTCAAAGAATTAACCCATTCTTTTTACACATAAATTATTGAAAAATCAGGGTAAAGAAAGCGACTTCTGAACGTCTCTACAAAAACTCTGCAGTACTGATGGATTATTTTTTTAAACAAACAAGATATCATATATAAATATAAAAATCAATCAATCATTGAGGTACATGGTGCATGGACACTGCCATAGTACTTAAATGCTTTATTTCAATACCTGGGATAGTTTTTACAAGACATGTCACTGAGCTGTAGATCTGAGTGGGTAATTCAGCTTCATAGCTAGTAAAAATATCCAAGAGGAAGATTTTCTTATTGCTTTGTGGCCTTCCTTCAGAGAATTTTTACATCCATGTGTTAGTCACTGTTCATACCCTCTGCTCAGTGCTCAAAATTTAATTTTGGGTCTTGAGTCTGAAACAGGTCAAATGACCTGTCATGACTGTTTAAATGAATAATGACTGCCCCTTGCAGTTATTGTTGTTGTTTTTATTATTATTATTACTATTATTATTATTGTAAGTCTCAGATTAGGCTTAATTTAACAGTATCAAATAACGAAGCGAGTACGTTTTAGAAACTCTGTTGCTGAACCATGAAAAAAATACCCTGAGCTATATTAAAATCCCGTTTCTCATTCAATTTGTGCCAGCTAAAGGTCTTGATCATTAACACATTAGTTGTGGGAAGGTAATTGTGAGATCTCTTTACTTTGTCTTATGCCAATACATTTAGGAACTGATGATGAATTGCTACTTTTACACGTGGTTTGTATTCATTAACCAGGAAATGCATAGCTCTCTGTGATCATTGCTTTCACTGAGCCGTGCCAAAATAATTTAGCTGGGATAGCTCCACTGTATGACTTCTTTTTGCACCTTCCAGGCCAGTTTTAGTGTGAACATGACAACAAATGAGCTCTATATTTTTTTTCCTCTCTCAGAAAGACAAGTTCACTCTACCACTCAAACTATAAAGAGACAAAATCTCAGTCAGTGCTATTTAAATGTTAAAATTTTATCGAGTCCTGAGAAAAGTGTGCTCTTTGGGGAAGAGAAAAAGACCTGAGGCTGCTGTTGAAGTCAAGCCTTTTGAAGCAGATATTCTCACTGAAGAAATAGTGTTCCTGCGGTAAAACTGCTCTTTCTCAGACTCCTGAGCAGATGGAGGAAATCCCCTGGCAGTGCAGAGCTGGGACTCCAAAGGTACACTGGGCAGCTCTGACTCTGCTTCTCCTAGAGGGAACAAATCTAAAAAAAAACCCTAATGGCCAAGCTGAGGAAGGTAGCAAGATGCATCCTCTCCAAGTTGGTGTTTCTGAGGATGAAAAGACAAATGGTGCTCTGTTTAGGATTAAAAACAACGTGTATCATATTAGAGCACAGAGTTTTAAAGAGTAAAAAAAAATGTCTAACAGATGGAATTAGTATCTGGCACTTTTTTTGTATTTTACTGTTGCTTTGAGTGAGGGGAGTGTATCATTTTTCCTAGAGATTTTGCTTAATGACAAACTGAAACTGCTAGTTATAATGCAGCACCAGTCTGCTCCAGTTTTGGCTAGAATCTAGTAGATATCCTTTTATTGCTATAAATTCTGCTATAAATCAAAGAAGTGGTTTTTTGTGGAGTTTGTTTGGCTTTTTTTGCTGACTTCAGAAGGCATATTCTTAAACATTAAAATACAAGCATATGTCACCAAAAGTGGAAGGAAAAGATCTTCGTACTTCCTATTATAGAGTTAGGAAATGAGAAAATTATTATGCGTGGAACACACCATATGAATAAATACCAAAACAAGCAATTTCTGAGCTTCAAGAAAAAAGTTTTTGAAGAACACCCTATTCATATTTCCTTGAAAACTCTTAGGAGAATGAAAAAACAAAAAGTTCCATCAGCAAACAGTTTCTTATTGTATGTAAGCAAAGTTCTGGGGATCATTTTTTATTCAATAGTGATAGTGAAATTCTGGGGGGAAAAAATCAAATTACAGTAATCAGAAATGAGCTATACAACCTTAATTTTAAGTGGGTTTTGTGTAGTTCTTGGCAGGAGGCAGCCTGGGTTACTACAGAAAATAAGGTCTTTAGTCTGGAAGGAATTCCACAGTAGGAAAAGAGCACATCAGTAAATAACTCATATCGCCCACAAAGTTTACGTTGTAATTTACATGACCACAAATCCATATTAGACGGATGGTGATGACAACCAGAACTGTTCATACCAAAAAAAACCTTGAGCACACAGAGAGAGTTCAGGAAGGAAAGTGGAGAGGATGAGAGAAAGAGGTGGGGGAAATCTACTGCAGTGAGAGAACATGGGCTAAGAAACATCCCAGGAAGCTGGAAAGGTTAGACAACTTTTCCTGTTGAGGAAAAGTTCATCACTTGAGCTATGAACTTATTAGTGATTGTAAAGAAAGCACAGCTCATCGTGTCAGTTTTCTTTAGTAGGAGGTGGTGAAGGAATATATAAAACTGGCTTTGCAGAAAATAGAAATAATGCTTTTCCAGCTCTTTCATCTTGTTTTGTGTTATATGAAAACCCCAACAGGGAACTGGTGAGCTAAATGAGGAGAGCATATGATGTACTTAATGAGAGACAGGATGTTTTCCCTCTCCTGTTTTACAGTGTCTGAGCTACGTACAAATATGTAATTCACATATAAAAAGGGGGAGTTCCACACAGGCAAAAATGATTGCTTGTGTTTGAGCAGCAGGGAGCTGAATCAAAATCAAAACATGCTAATTGGACAAGCTGGAAATCCCTGAGATTTACAAGTGGATCATCAGAAAATGCATGGGGTGATAATGAAGGCAAATTACCAGTTGGGACACCAGGTGTTCTGGTTTTGATCAGCAAAGGAGAAAAGACAAATATCTTTCTGTTCAGAAAAAAAAGTAGTTGGAAGTGCTAGATTGCAAAAGTGTGACACGGATGAAATTTACTTGTGGTTTGTCCTAAGTTAACAGAGAAAGCTTTCTTACTGGGTAGAATAGTACCTGAGGTTTGTATTTCAACAACTCCAAAAGATTCCTTTGTTAAATCTTTTCATAGCAGGATCCATAAGTATTGTATTGTCAACCATATAAACTGCTTTTTGTTATAGACCATCTGCTGAAGAAATGCAAATCAATGTGATTTTTATCCTCCCTGTTTACATGGCTAGATACAAGAGTTGGTACAAAAGGACCCACTGAACTGAAGGTTTTATTCACAAGGTTTCTTTTTTTATTTTTAAAATCGTGGCAGAACAATGTAGCAAACAATAGAACAATAAGTCTCAAGACTCTCAGGCTTTTACCTTCTGGAAGGCCTGTTGCTTTATTCAAGTGTCTTTTGTACATCTTTATTCAGAACATGCATACCTTTTTTGCATTTTTATTATGTAAAAAATAAAAAAAAGTAATATTTTCATGAAGAACTAGGGAAAGGTATAGAGTAGGTCACAGACCATGATTTGTTTGTGGATTTTGGTTGTATTCTAGATGCTTCAATGCAGTTAGTTGTGCTTGAGTTCTAGACAATGTCAAGCAGTGTCTCCTTTTATGTAGCTAAAATGTTCCATTTCTTTCTGTCCACAAATCCTAAAATTTAACACTCTAAGCATATTTCCATCTGTACAATTTTAAAAATCTCTTGCTTCTGAGGAATATAATAGGAGTTTGAATAATATAAATATTTTGAAATGGTTTGTGCCTTTATTTCCCTTCTCTACACATCACAAATTAGTTATATTCACAGGTCTGATGAGCATAATTTGGGGGCTTTTGCTTAAATGTTGATAGGAGGTCAGCATTTGATTTATCAACATTTATCGCTATCAGGTTTCACAACATGACTGTATGAATCATACACAGTTGGATTTCCTTTATTACATCTCAACGTTTTTCTCAGATTTTTTTTTTAAGTGGGCACATCAGTCCAGAAATGCGTGTTAAGATAGAATTGGCATTGCCACAGAGATTTCTTTCAAATCAATGCTTCTGCAGAGCTGGGTCTGTTTCTGTTTCTGAGCTATTTGTGGAGCAAATTGTAAAACTAGTTCCCAAGCAGGAGCCAATCTCTATGTGATCAGCACAGGCATTGTTTATTTCCCTTTCCACTCTGAATTTTATTATAAATTTGTAACTTTATACATACATTTGAGAATACACAATGCTGATCAGTTGACAAGTCTTGAAATGGTTTAGAAGTTGAAAAGAAGAGCAGCTGAGTTACTGGAGGTTTCTTGCTTTTATCTCTCGTCTTGATTTTAAATTCAGAGTTCTCTGGATGGATGTTTTGCTGTTTCTAGTTACTTAGTGAGGACCTGGGTTTATATCCCACTCTCTCCCTCACATGTGGTATTAATATTTCCTGAATTTTTCCACTGTGCATTTTGGACCGGAAGGCCTTCTGACTAAATCACTCAGCTTCTATCTTGGCTAGCAGTGACTGAAAGAATTGTATGAACTAGGCAAATTATTCCACTGCTAATAAGGCATTGCAGACTACAAACAAAGCTCTGCAGAATAATCCGATAGATTTTCTGTGCAGAATAACCTAATATATTACAAATTGTATATTTGTAATAATAATTTTAATTTTAAAAATGAAATTACAAGCAACTAAATTCTCCTTTATAGGCTTCTATCTATTATGAATGAGATGCAGCTTATAGTGCCATGGGTAGTAAATAATAATCGGAGGGAAAATAAAGTTAATATTTTAACAACAACATTTCAAAACTAAATGAAGGGAAATTAATTTTCTTTGAGTGAAAAGACCAACATGAATTCTCACTGATTTTTGTTCAGGGGCAAGTGTTCTTTTCATTTTCTAGCATATTGCAATGAAGTTCTCTACCTTTTTGCACTGGTTTTGCTCAAGATGATACAACTTTGCAACAATTCTGTCAAGAGATAATACAGCGGTGTTGTGAGATGTAGAGCTTGGAGGTAATTATTTCTGAGGCTCAGGATCAGGTACTCGTTGGCTCTTATTTTTGTAGCATGCTGAAAACTTGCTATGCTGAAATACATTAATTCCTTCTAGTTTCTGCTTTCCAGCAGGTATTTGGCTTGTAGAGATGCAAGGGAGAGATGCCAATGGGAGACAGAAAAAGGGTGAGTGGAAGAGATGGCACAGTGTGAATCTTATTCTTCACCTGCTCTGAAAACTTGACAGTGGGAGAGGAAGAAAATACTAAGGGTACGGAGAGAGCAAACCAACCCAGCTCTTTAGACTGTCAGCGTTTGTTTGTAAACTGAAATCCAGACAGTCTGACCATTGTTACTGACGTACCTAAGGGTTGTCCGAGAGAGCTGGTTGAAATTCAAGGATCACTTGCTTCCTCTAGACTCAAGAATGCTGCATCGTGCTGAAAAAGAAATGGAGTGAAGGAGGGAAAAGGTTGGCAAGGATGAGCAAGGAATTCCTGCCATTACTCCAGCATAAGCAGGAAATACACAGGAGATGGATGGAAGCAGGGTCAGGTCGTTTGGAATGAATGTAGAGAGGTAATCAGAGTCAGTAGGAATGAGACAGGGAAAGCCAAGGCCAATCTGGAATTAAATCTGGGAAGGGATGTCAAGGACAATGAAAAAGGCTTTTCAAACATTCAAGCTCAGTAATTGTGTTCAGTGGTAAAAGACTGAGCTGGTTGTAAATGAATGTAAGAATGTAAAAATTTTAATTATAAAGGTGGTGATTCCACCTTGTCCTTTCATGGTGAGTTCTTGCTCTTCTAGTCTGTGTTTTGCCTTCTCAGCTATGGTCATACAATTCTGTAGGCTTGGACCTATTAGTTAAAATGAGCCAGAAGTGGTAGATCTCTGAAGCAGTTTAGCAGAACTGCCATAACTACTTTCATGATTGCCCTAGAGCTACAACCTGCAGATCAAGGCAAGAAAAAGGATTTTCACTAACATTGGTATCCAAAAAATTATATCATGCATCTGCTCTAGTCTGTATCTCTTAGTAATTTCCAAACTCTTTTCACATCATCACTAAACTTGGGAGTGAATCTGTATCCATTGCCAGTCCCAAATCAAATTGGGGAAATGTGACAGTTCTGATTGTCAAGAGATTGCACTCGTTTCATACAAATGGAGTCCCTTTTGTTATTACACAAAAGGAAATGTTTTTGCACCTAGATGACAACTGGGTTAACAGATGCAATTTAAATGTCATTTGCAGCCACTAACAAGATCAACTAAATTGCACTTGTGTACATAAATTACTGCTGTGTCTGTGGGGAAAGTGCAGAAATCACAGGCAAAGCTGACTAAAAGGGAATTTTTTTCCCCTTAAGAGACCTTAATGTTTTAGTATCTCTTCACAGATCAGAATAAGAAGCTACCATTTAATAGCTAAAGGATGTGCAATTTAAAATATCCCAGAAAAGACCCCAAACAACTATTTAGAGGGGAAAGAGGAAGAGGTGGAAGTGTCAAACTGTTTTGGGAAATGCTGTATTGTAGAACAGACTTGCCTAAGAGGTAGGGAACAGCTATAGAGTGAAGTGTGCCAGGGTGGAATGGAGTCACAAAATGCCAGAAATAGACTTTCACACTTTCCCCCTCCTCAGTTGCAAAGCTGGTTGTATTTTTAAAAATGTCTTTTGCATGGTTTTTTGGTTATTTGAATGGATGGTGGGGAGGGGAAAGGGAGGGTGGTGATATTTGTTTGGGTTTTTTTTAAATTTCGTTGTGAAAGCCATTAAAGACCATTTCCATTGAGCTTACATTTGGACTGGAGAATACATGAGCTATGTAAGAGATGTTAGATCAGGCGTGACGTCAAATATTGAAACAATGAACACTTTACCTTTCAACAGACTGAGTGTGAAGGAAATGGCTTTTTATGAATGGAGTTGAATAGCTGCATTCTCCCTTCTGAGAGAAGAAATGCACATCAGGGTTTGCTGCTGCTGTTGCTGACTAGACAAGGGCCTCAAATCCCTTTTTTCTGCTGTGTTCACCTTCTCAGAGCTGCTCTGGGAAATGGCCCTTTCTCTTCTGCAGGAAAGCTCAAGTATTTCTATTCCTTTCCCCAATCTCCATCCCTGCTATTGCCGTGAGTGGAAGAGTTATTCCACACTCAATAAGTTGTCAACTGATTCTCTGAAATCACACTTAAGTAACAGGGGATAGGGGGAGGATTATGTTTTTTACAAGAATAGGAAACATTAGAAGTAATTTCCTAATATTTAGAATATTTAGATTTACAGCATTTCATAAGGAAGGAAGGATGGGGTAGCAGACAGGACTGCACTGGTTTCTCTCTTTTTTTTTTTCTTCAGCTTCTGTTTTCAGTTAAAAACTAAAATACACACCTCTCAGTGATGCAAGAAAGAGTTAGTTGTAGACAACTCATTTCCCCTGTTAAGCACTCTATAACATGGTGATGATTTGTGTCTTCCATCTCAATTACTCAGGTAGAGTGAGCAAAATCTTGTGCTGCAGCTGCTGATGCATGGCAGAGATTGTGTAAGCAGAACTGCAAGCTCTGGATCCCTGATATTAAACCTGCTCAGGAATCTTATTGCCCAAGCCCTTGAACAGTTTATTCCTGTATTAGGGACTGATGTGGAATACTGAAAAGCAGCTAAAGATTGAGAAACTGGCAGGGAACTTTAACTTCCTGAAAAGAGGTTCCCATGTGTGGATTTTTCAGCGGTGAAGATAGAGGTTTTCATTGTAGGCATCACAGAAATCTATGGTCAAGGATCTAGTCAAGGATGTTCCCCAAAAGGATTTGAAATACTCTTAGTATTCAGCTTGGTTAGGGTTTTACAACTAAGCAATGGACAGAATTAGCCAATGCCTGGCCCCAGTTCCAAATCAAAAGTTTAAAGCAATGTATCTGAGGTTACATGACTACTACAATATGCTGTGGTGCAGTCGAAACAGAGTCTGGTCTATGAATATGCAGTAGACTTCAGGAAGCTTTACATAATTTTTGGGTTTTTTTGGTCATCAGGTGTTATAAGATCTGACCATCACAGAGACATACCTCTGCCTGAATTAAGGTGCAAACGAGACCATATGCCAAAGTCAATAGTATGAATTTTATTTAACAGTAAATGTGAGGTAGAGAGAGATAGAAATATCAAAGAGAGGAGGGGGGGAGAGAGAGACAGATTAAGCAGAAAGACAACCACCACCCTTGTGGATCCAGTGGTGTCCTGTTGGTCCTCATCTGGTCTTCTCTTACACCTGGAATTAAGCTGAACAGTTCTAGAGACTTTTATTGTACCTGTAGTTTTATAAAATTTATTTATAATACAAAAATCTGAAATAGTCTCAAAGAGCACTTCTGCAATGACTGAGTTGGCAGAACATTTCACCTCCTGAATAAACTGCAAAAATACCTAATTCACTACCCCCTCCCCACCTTAAAGGTCTATAATTATAATGAATTTTGAATGAATGATTCGTGATTGCTTCACAGGTAGGGAAAAAATCTCCTGGTTTCCAGGCATCACAGTACATGTAATTTATGAACTTGTGATATTGTAGAATATACTTAATCTAGTTACTACTACTTGTAATTGGGGTATTTTATGAGAAGGAAAATATATGCCTACTGAAAAAAACTACTGTCTATATTTCCTGTATGGTAATATAGAGCATGTTAATACTTAGATGAGTTTTAGAACAGAGTCTATTGTATAAAAATAAAAAATACAGCATTTTTCTCCAAAAGAATTAAAAAACTAAAAACTACAGGGGAAGGGGAGGAAAGAACAACTATCTGAGGCTAAAAGAATGAAATCAATTTGTTGAAGGTCAAAGGGCAGGAATTGAACCTTAATCCAAGTTTATCTCTTTATTGCCAGAGCGCCTATTTTCTCAACTCCAGATAGCTATTTTCATGGATTTCCTTGGAATTTTTTTACTCTTTGATACTTTGAAAAAGACTTCCAGAAACTTTGTTGAAGGCGAATTTGAATTACTGTTCAATAATTATATCAATGATAAATTGAACAGGCAGTATCTAATGTGCATGGCATGCACAGTCCCACTTTCAGTAATTTCTACAGAGTAAAGGAGTTGGAATAGATGACATCTACAAATTTGTTGAATGTCAAATTATTCTTTGAGACTCTTTTGGCTAATGTTGAAAATATTGAAAATCCTGAGTGATTGTGGCAGTAACTTTTTAAAAAAATATATTTAGATGATTTATAAATGTCTGTATCTATCTTTGGAGAAACTCCTGCACTTCACATGTACCGTACAATACAAAATTCACAAAACTGGTTAGCTTATTATTAATTTTCCAATCTAATTCTGACTGGATTGCTTTGTTGTCTCCTAATTTCTAAATTTGCTTGGAAAGACTTGAAGATACAACCATACTAAGGTAGTGTCACAAAACAACGGACATTTCTTGCAAGCAGTGACGTAGTTTGGAGGAAAGTTTTTACCAGCAGGGTTATACATTGGGCATCACATCCTATGGTGTGGAATATCCCTGGGGTGTATTATGTATTCCATTCTGCTTTCTCCCAGATTTTTGTGTACCTCCTCACTGAGACAAGGGGAAAAGTGGTTCTTGATGTGGGATAAACACAATTTAGCAAAAAACCCAAACATCGCTGTGTTATCGACGGAGAAAGAAGTTAACTCCATCCCAGCTGAAAACAAGACACCTTCCCTGTGGGAATTACTGACCATTCGCTTAAGTTTTAGATTCAGTGATCCTTGTGGGTCCTTTCCGACTCAGAATATACTTTCTGTGAATTATCTTGGTGCTAGCTCGGGAGAAAGGGTGAACCACCAAGGGCTCTGCATCAGGATGGTGAGGGAAGCAGAGCGTTTTAGGTTTGAGGATATGAGAGATACAGGTTTTTAAACCTTAAAAACGTCATTTAAAACGCTTGGCGGTTTTTTAAAGTTCTTTTTATCTTTTTATTTTAAGCTTTTTCTGTAAGCCTTTGCAGTATATCTGACAAATGATCAGTGAGTTCTCATCGAAACTAGAAGGTGAAAGTTTTGTGTGCTCACTCTGGAAATCCAGTTTCTAGTAAAGACCACTCTAAGCCAGATTTAGACCTCTGAGTCTGAGTGTTCTGTATCCTGACAGTTCTGCCTTTTGCCGCTTCAATGCCACTTTAGCACTGTTTGGAAGTATTTTCTTGAGAACCTGACATGAGTAGAGGTTGTTGTGTATTTCTTCAGCTTCTGGGAGTTTAGGTGACACAGAAGGACACGTAAATACATGTTGAAGCACTCCTGCAGTGTCCTTGCCTAGTGTGCAGAATGTTTCAGGATCCTCTGGTAAAAAGTTTAGCTCTTGGCTGGCAGCTCAGTAGGAAATGGCTTTTGTGACTGAGCAGGAATGCAGTGGTCGATGAGCTAATTAAGTTGGCTACTTCCATATTGACCCACCTTTCAAATATAATGTAAAAAAAGAATGATGGTGCAAGGCACACTCGAAAATCCATAAATTTGGTGGGAGTTGTTGAAGAGATCAATCTTCTCCATCAAAAAAAAAAAAAAAAAAAAAAAAATTAAAGTGCCTGTTGTGATTGTGCTTTTCTACAGCATCACTTCATTTGCATCAGAGAAGTGCTTGTTTTCTGACTTTCCTCAGCACTCTGTACCTCTGCACTGGCAACAGAGAGGAACAGGCAGTGATATGGGAGCTCTGACCACTGAACATGGGATAGCTTTTTCATATTCTGTGTTAAAAAAGAATATTTGTCGGTCAATATAAAGTCATAATAAGTATGTATGGTATAGGTATGATTAGTACCTGTTCCTCCCAATCAGTTGTGTGGTTAGTTCCCATTTTCCACTTTATGTCTGGCAAGTAGTTTTCAAGGCAAATGTCTGATCAGGCAACTTGCTGTAAAATTTGTGGTAAATATTAATTTATCTCGTGTCTGAGATTTAGAGACGTTTGATGGAGAGCCTGAACTGAAGAAACAAAAAGGGAATGAAAACAAAAAAACAACAACAAAAACACAAACAAAATTTTAAAAATCAAACAAAAAAACCTAGTGTGAGATGATATTTTGAGTTGGTTTCATTCTAGTGCTTGGATTTTGAGTGAATTGGGATGATAAAAGCAAGAAATAAGCAGTGAAATCTTTTAGTTAAGGCAGTCTTTTCTTTAGTGGAGCTGGCTAGCATGCTCTCAAAACTTCACAGACCTAGAGACAGAGAGATGTATTTCAGCTTTGACCCTCCACTCTACCTTCACTGGTGAAGGAGTTTTTTGGGGACAGCAAGGCTATCCAGAGCTCTGTGTTGGAGATGGAAAAATCAGGTGAGAAGCAAGCAGCTGGCTTCTCTCAGACACTGAAATTACAGAGAGGCACATGAATGAAGGTCACAGAACTCAGGATATGCTGAGTTGGAAGGCAAAGATCACTGAGTCCAACCCCTGGCCCTGCACATCCCCAAGGGTCACACCGTGTGTCTGACAGCATTGTCCAAACCCTTGTAGAGCTCTCTCAGGGTTCTGAGTTCTGTGACCAAGGGGATCCTGTTCCAGTGCCCAACCACCCCCTGGGGGAAGAACATTTTCCTGCTGCCCAACCCAAACCTCCCTGACACAGCTCCAGGCCATTCCCTCAGGTTTTGTCACTGGCCAGCAAAGAGAACAGATCAGTGCCTGCCCCTCCTCTCCCCCTGTCTTGGATTAAGAGGATTTAAAGGAGAACACTCTGGAATGAGTTGCCTCCCTTTAGACTTTCAACCAATCCCTTTCATCTCTCTGAGACGAGAAAAAAACAAACCAAAAGAGAGCTCAAAAAAGGAAAAGCCTCAACACCTCCCAGAATAACCTTCTCCATAACTTCCTGGAACTGGAGTGAGATTAACAAGTCTCTATTTTCCAGGGTCCTCCTTGGAAATCAGGACAGTGTTCATCAGCTTCCAGCCAGCTGGGATCTCTCCAGATTCCCAAGACTGCTCAAAAATCATTGACATTCTGGGGTGAATCCCACCAGGTCCCATAGATTTGTGGGGATCCAGCTGCAGCAGATCCTGCACAATTTCAGGGTTGCTGGGAGTTGATCATTGTCACAGCCATGGTCCTCCAGCTCAGAGCACTCTCTGTCCATGCTGAAGACAGAGGCAAAGAATGAGTTTAACCCCTCTGCCAGGTTTTGAGGTGACCATCCTCCTCCAATAATGGGAAGTTTTTTTTTTAATTTATTCTGCCTGTTGCTATTAATATATTTGAAAAACACTTGAACTTTCTGTGTAATCATAGTGCAAGTTTTCCAGCTGGACAGAACTAAATGAATTGCAGAGAGTGGATAGCACCAGGGAAGTGGGAATTTGGATTAGCGCAGGCTCTGTAAAAAAAAAAAAAAAAAAAAAAAGATGGAAGACAAAGAAAAGAGTGGTTTTGACTGGGAGAAAATAATTTATTTTTTATTTTACAGAGCCATCCTGAGAAATTAGGAATTCATTTGGGGAATTCAATGACTCTAGAGGTCTTTTCCAACCTTAACGATTCTGCAATTCTAATTATAAGTGAGACTAAACTGCTGATAGGATGTATTATTTAAAAAGAAGTTGGAAATGAGCATCACTGAAGTGCTTTCTCTGGTAAAATCTTGGATTGATTTTTTAAATGCGTTTTATTTTTTTACCTGTGTGAGTAAATTGCACTCTGAGTGTGTACATTTATGAATAATATCTTTAGCTTACTGTGGTTCTCAGTCCCAGCAGTGCCCCAAATTTAGCCAAAGAGTACATTTTGATCTCATATATCTAACAATATTATTACATTACAAATTATCAATCCAATTATATTATATTATATTATATTACCAAGTATTATTACATTTCAGGTGTTGGAATAAATTCAGCAAAGTGGTGATTATCATATGCAATGGTGAATTCTGTAACATGTCGAGATGCATAGAAGGTTTACCAGATAAACATACAGCAGATGTATAGCTACTGCTCAAAAGGGTTTCCTCATTAAAAAGCAGCATTCCTCATTTTAAAATAATGTAATATATCCAGTCCCACGTGTTCAGTGGCATTCACTGAACTTGTTTTGTTGAAATTGAGGGTGTAGGGAAATGGGAGCATGCCTCTCCTGGCCCTGAATGTTGAGCCTTAACCACTGTATCTGTGGCAGGCGAGTAAAATCTGATCCTTGATTGCTCTGCAGGCTTCCTGAAACAAGACCATACTTGCTGTTTTCTTCCCAATTCCATGTCCTTTCCATTAACAGTCTTTTTTCTTTATCTAGTGAGAAGAATCCAGTTAACTGAATCGTGGTTAGGAAAACAAAACCCACGAATCTTTTAGTCTGGATACAAATTCCTTTTGTGATTTTTAGCATTTATTCATCGTAGTATTACACATTCCACAGAAAGTATTTTTATAGCTATGCATTTTGTTACAATATGTTTGCCCCACTATCATAATATTTGCAAAAAAAAAAAAATCAAATAATATACATAGCCAGTATATATTATCCACAAGTATATTTTGCATTATACAAAGGAAGAAAATAAAAATTGCCATTCAGGTATTCTTGCAGTCAAACAGTCACCATCTCTGTAGTGACTGAAGAAATGTTTCTGGAATAGATGGTTGTTGTCAGGGTGGCTGTGGGAGAGACAAAGGAAAAGAAACACGGTTTTATCTTTTGGGGAGAGTAAAGGGGCAGCTGTTTTATTTCAGCTTAAAATTCATCTTGCTGCCATTACGCCAATACAAAGGACAATGCTAAATTACAGCTTTATTAAGTTTCTCTGAAACATTTTTCATGTTATTTAAATCATTAATAAACATAAATAAACAAGGTCAGGGAAAATACCAGTCCTGACTTAAGGTTTTTACACAGGCTATTGTGTGTAATTATGTGAGATGTAATTATGTTAGATGTAAAATGTGCTACTCATGTCAGACTGTATTCAATTCAGTTTCTGCCTCTCCTAAGTACTGAACTCAAAGCAGACTTGCAGCAGAGCAAAAAGTGGAAATTCCAGTAGAAATTTATGTTATGTCATGCAGAAGGTAGCTCTTATTCAGGTGGGTTTTATAAAGGTGTATCCACATAAGCTGGGTGATTTAATATAGTTTCTCCTACCTGGTTGTGTGGTTGTTTAGGTCTTTTATTTTTTGTTGTGAAAATACAAAGGACGCTAAGCTTCTAAACAAGCATAAAACTGATGTTCTTATGGCCAAGTGTTCTTTTTTTTGGCTAACCAGTACTTTCCTCTTTATGATAATAACTCTGAAAGCTTTGGAGTCAGTCTCTGCTCACACCGTGTATGGTTTTTATGATCTTTTATGATCTTTTGCTGTTGTTTTCAAACCAAGGGCGAATGTGGTGGTGAAAACCTCTTTAAGAAAAAGACTGGGACATGGGAAGTCTTATCCTATGTATCCTCATTGGCCCTGCATTCTGTTGGATTGCAGCTGAGACCTGAGGTTCTGTAACAATTTTCAGGCCCTGCTCTCTTCTGACAGTTGATATTGGCAAAATTCTGGTGCTTAGAATCCATTCAGGGATTTGTATGCAAGACAAGCTGTGAATGTAACAGGGCCCGAAGTGAAAAGTAATAAAAACCCACCAGTGGAACTAACATGTGCAATCAGCACTGAGAGGAATATGTGTCAATAAATTGGGACTGTGAGAGCAGATTTATCTCCAAATTGCATTGTGGAGGAGATCTCATAGAACGTAAGGAAATATTAATGTGGGAAGAAGGAATAACCCTTCTTCATTTCGTGGAAGAAATTAGTCTTGCAGATCATGTTTTTATGATGGAAATGCATTCAAATAACACAAGGCAAACATTTAGCAGTGCATGAGAGAAGAATTGTACATTATGAAGGTACGTCACTGTTGCTATAGATCTGTGCAGCTCAGGATCAGTCTGGCATTGGTAAATGTATAATTTTATTTGTGTTTTGCATAATACCGTAGGCTCGCTTCTCAGTTTGTCACTGCATTTAAAAACTTACATATAAAACTGGAATGTTTCTTTTTCACTACAGTTCAAGGCACTAAAATAGCCTAGAGTGTGCTGTATTGGAATACAAGAGAATTATTGAATATAAAACCTCCTTGACCGGGATCAAATTTAAGTTATGGTTAAAACATATTTTGCCCTTTACTCTTGATCAGTGTGTGGCCATTCTCTGGGATTTCTAGTTCAGCTGAGCAAGTAATAAATGATATATGTGTGTGCATGCATCTAAAAGAAAAAAGGAAAAAAAAAAATCAAAAGTATGGCAAGAAAGAGCGAGTAAAGAGGATTTAATAATACTGTAGACCCAGAAGTTTTGAAGGGAAGCTAAAAACGCAGGAAACAAAGGTGAAAGATGAAAGGAAGATTTCAGAAAATGTATGGTGAAAATAAGAAACTTATAAGGGACAAAGACCAGTAATGCAGACATCTGTTCAAGAGCAGCACTAATTTACTAAGAAACTGGAGTGCTAAGAAATTAAGTTAATTCTGTTCCGATGCTTGTAAAGGACAACAAGAGTGAATGCTTATTCTGTCATAAATTCCCCCAGAGTGAAGAACAGCAGTGAATAAAACTCAGGTTGTGCCAAAAGAAGTGCTCTAGAAATTAGCATCCCTGAACCCCTGAGTTAGCTAAAGCTTGCCAAGTTCAGAGCTGTGCAGAGCACAGCTAGGGGAAACTTTGTCCTTTTCTTGGTAAAAATAATTTTTCTCTTCCCTGGAGGGAGTGTCACTGTGCTAACTGAGAGGAGGTTCTGCAGGGTCCCCTCTGCCTCTTAGCAGGAAGGAACACTTTTATCTTCACTTGGTTTTTAGATTTTATAGAGAGGTTGTTAGGATTTTTTTCTTTTTTCTGGTACAGTAGTGGTGCCAAATATGTTATTGCTGTAGCTATGCCACACTTGGTGGGTGCTTTGTTTGGGCAGTTAGAGAAGAGAGTCATCTCCCCAGGGAAGTAAAGGAAATGTGGTGTGCTTTGTCTGACAGAGAAATAGGGCAGCTGAAGACGAATAATCAAGTGGGAGTATGAGTGTGTGTCGAATACAGAACAAGGAAGTTTGAATAAAAATGAAGCAGAAATTCAGAGAGGTAGAAAATGTATTGACAATTTAGGGAAGGATAAAAGTGTTCTGCAAGATAAATGGCTTCCTTAAGAGAGAGGAAATAGTAGGAACAGAGGAAATGTGGAATGCTTTTGGAACCTTACAGACTTCCTGCTGAAGCTCAGGGACAGGTCATTCCCTTCCACTGATTTTCACCCTCCTTGTTCTTGAAGAGCTAAATTAGAGCTGCTCTGGCTTGGGAGAGAACCTGGTGGTCTGAAGTTGTTCATTAGCAGCCTTCCAAGCCTTTTGCTTTCTGTGACTGGCTGTGGAGAAGTGCAATAAACCTTGAAGCATTTAGCTTTTAAAAGCTGTGCACTACCAGCTCTGGTGGAGAGGACTTATCAAAGGGTTTAAATACACTCACCAGCAGCAGTTTTATGATTGAAGCCATCTAATTCATCTTATATTCTTTTATGTAAAGAAGATTTTATAAGCTATCTGTGAAAGGAAATGTAAAATATTTTAGTTTTAAATTGTTTCCCACAAGGGACAGCGTATAAATTTAGTAAGAAGACTTGTCATCAAATATGATAACTTTAAAAACATTTTCGTAGTTTTGTCTCTGGAGAAGATGCAGCTTCATCTAAATGAGTTTATCCATGCTTTGAATAGACATTTAGGGGGGAAAACATTTCCCAATCATTTGCCTGCACTTAGGAGCTTCCAAAACATCTCTTCTGAAATTTCAGTTTGCAATCTGCAGAGGGAATTAGAAATCTCCATGCAACTTTCAGTCTGGAATTACTGGATGGATCCTGACATCTGATAACTCTATTTGATTAGGGTAATCACAAAGGAAACATATTTGGCTTTTTTGGGTGTGTGAGTGGGAGGGAAAAGGAGCTGTCACTTCCTGGTTTTTGGCAAGAGACCTCTGAATTCATGGCAACATTGGAAATGTAAGCTGTGGTCAGGCAAAACCTTTACCCACAGAATATTAATTAAACCACATTTGAATGGGTGGTCCTTCTTGATAAGCTTTTTGATAGTGGAAACAGAGCAAGCAGTCTCCTAGCACTGTTAAGCACTCCAGACTGCATCACCAGGCAATCCTGTGTAGCGTGCATCATTACTGTGTTCATCATTAATTAGCAAATTAAGCAAGCCGTGTGTTTCCACCCCTTTAGGATCACAAGGTATGAATATTCTATTTATGTATATATATATATAAATAAAATA
>VZRM01009107.1:380346-425821 GCA_013397955.1 Grantiella picta | reverse complement strand
AAAAAAAAAAAAAAAAAAAAAGTTAAGTATTGACAGACTGAAAAAGCTCCTGTATCTTTATATATTTCTTAGAGGAATAGCCATTTTTAATAGGCATTCAGGTGACTGGGACTGTGCATCTGCTTTTTGCTTCCTGATGCATTTCTAGAGGTAACTGCAAGATAAAGGTAATGGGTGATTTGGCAACAATATTCATATTGTTATTACAGATAGCCTGATAGACCAGAACATACAATATTACAGACTCCATATTCAACACCTGAGCTGGTAAGCAAATCATTGTCTCTTTTCAACACTATTCTGATTTAACAGGACTATTATTGTAAATAAGATGAGGGTAGGATTATTATCACCACCAATTTTAGAGATGCATCATGAACTATCACATAAAGAGTTGTTTCATTTTATTTCTGTATTCTCAAAGTTACAGAAACTGAAAATCTTAATTTATTCAAAAATTCAGACAAAGTTAATATATACCATAACAGTCTAAGGTATGTTAATGGAATGATATCATCCTGCTTCTGAAAGGTAGGCAAATATGCAGCATGATATAAAACAGAATAAAATATTAGCAATGGAATTGCTCTATATTAATGCTCTTGCTTCATTCTAGAAAAAATTTGTACCTGGATGAGGCAAATGACCCACACTGACATCATGAGAAAACTATGCCTAATTAAACATAAAACAACATAAAACCTGAATAGACCTATTTTTCATGTAGAAGGGAATGTGTTTGACAAAAGGATCTTTACCAGATCCAAGAGAAATTATCAAATTTCAGCCTGGATGTTAAAAAGGTTTATTCTCTATGTATTAGCAGTTATAATGTGGTTTTTTTTTTCCACTAAAGAATAATCTTAACGCACAAATATGGTCAACTCAAAGAGTCCAGCAGATGAGTTGATGACTATTACAGAGATTGAGTTTTTTGGTTGGTGGGGCTTTGAATTTTTTTGATTATTGTTACTGAATATAAAAGTTTCCCCTCTACTCTGTAGGGTATTTGTCTAAATCTAATTTTATGAGCTCTGGATAAAAGGATTCACACTTTTTGAAAAATTGTCAATGGAAATGTATAACTTGTTTCTGGTTTAGTTGGTTTTGTCAGGGACCAAAAAAACAAAGGAAAGACATTTAAAATCTTACTATCATCTCAGGGATGGGAAATTTGTTTTCAAGCCAGCTGTACTGAAGCACACCATAATAGTATTTCTCAGAAATATGAATAAAAAAGGATGATTGAAGTGGTAAAATTACAGCAATTTTAACGCAGAGATCTCAATGTTCTATAAAAAAACCTGCTCTGAAAGAAAATAAATGTCAAGTAAGGCTTGTTCAACGATGCACAGGAAGGAAATTCTCGATCTCAAGAAATCCCCTCTATAAAGTCTATTGAATTAACTCTCTGGATGACTCAATTCTGATGGACTCCAGCTGCACCAAGGCACTGCTCAGTCATTCCAATTAGCTCTGATTGCTGTTCTGTGTAAGCTGGACACACAGCTGATGATGCACCTTCCCCACACCGAGTGACAAATTTGATATCTTAGCCCTGCCACTTGAGTTCTCCGTTTTTATAAATGCCTCCGACTAGAATTTTTGAGTTCAAAATTCCCTGAGCATCCTGATGATGATTCACCCTGGTAATGTCTATGTCCTTGTATAAAACTGAATTTCTAGTGTCTAGCTAACTAATATATTTATCACTTGAAACAGAGGTGGAGAGAGGAGATAAATTTGCAACATCTTCTTTTATATCAAGTATCTGAACATCAAGAACAGTCCTTTTCCTGAAAACTTGATGTATATAAAGGGAAAGGCAAGATGTTTTATATCAACATCAGTTCAAGCTCATTCTTGTTTCATTTGTCGATTAGTCAGCAGGGATTTTTATTCAAGATCTGCCATCTAGTTACATGAAATAAAAAATACACAGTGCCATATCTGAAGAAAAAATGCTCCACTTTTCCCTTCCTTCTCTGCAGAAATAGTAAAGGGATTAAAGTTATGAGGGAAAGAGAATACACTGAAACCAGTTTTTTTCCCCCCATTTTGTTCCTTGTGAAAAGCTGGCTGATACCACCCTCTCTTAGAAAGAGAGAGATGAATTTCCAATTCATTTTGTAACATTGTATTATTTCCTGCCTTTTGGAATATGAATATTCTGAATAACAACTGCTTCTGCAAGTCTCTAGCTGTTTCCATTTCCATAGTGTCTGGGGATTTTTGTATTATTATTATTATTTATTTGTACTTTTTTTTTTTTTTACCTTATGACTGGGGTTGTTCCCCAGAAGAGGGATACATAGCTGGGGAAAGAGGAAGAGCTTGCTCAGAACATGGAAATGTCTCTTTTTGTTTAGAATACATGATAATTGAACCAGCAATGTCTATTTATTTCCAGGACAGTAATTCAGGTGTAACTGATCTTCCAAATATCCATCCTAAATATTGGAGGACAATTAAAAGTTGGCAGTTCTTTCTGGTAACTTAATCAGCTTTTGTGTTAGCTCTTTGCAAGAGACTGACAACAGCTGGAGCAGTTGAGAGCCTGTTCCTTAATTGCTCTGGACTGCACAGCAGAAAAACTCATCAATATTTGGAGCAATTGTTTTTGGAAGAGAAGCTGCTCATCATGTCTCATTGTGCACCAGCACAGCAGCGCTAGGTAATCAATAGTGAAATACACTGTTGAGGAAAGCAAGTCAGAACCTGTTGCAACATAATTTTACAAGGAAAATCCTATCAGTTTCTTTCTTAGTTGGAGTTTCTTTCTTTACTGGTGCACTATTATCCAGAAAGAACAGAAATGTATGAACATTATTCCTTTTAAAGCTTTTGCAAAATATTTGCCTGTATGGAATAGAGACATATATATGGAATATATAGTGTTGCACATTATTCTGCTGAACATTTCTATTACACAGCTACACAACAGTATCAAATAAATTAACCTCTATTAGGTGGGCTTTCAAAGTCTTGCAGAGAACTTGGATTTCTGCGAAGTATTCAGGCCATATGACTTGTAGAGAAGTTCCATGCTGTGTGGAGTTTCAGGTCACCTGGGGATGGTGGTTCAGTTTTAGAGTGGCACGGGAATAGTGCAGGTGGTTTGGTGCAAGAAAAGAAAAGGAATCTGTCAGAGAGGAACGTGCTTCTCAGAGGGAGAGGTGTTTCTACAGCCAGCTGGATTTTGGAACCACAGCTTGCTTGTAGATGGATCTGAATCGATGCTGAATATTGAACCTGAGTGAATGTGAAGGCTTAGGGAGATTGGGGAACACGTGAATTGACATACTTGTGTATGTTTGAGAAGTCAAACTGCTCACAGGTGTTTGTAAAATCTGTTTTGAGAGGGGAGTGGCTCTGCTGTGAGCTGGACTGGAATGGTCTTGTCTATCCATGCCCAACAGTGCATCACCTGGAATCTTTCAGCTGCAGACAGCCTGGGTTAGCCTTCTATCCACTCTTCATGTGTTAGCTTCCTATCCACTCTTCTTCATGTGTTAGCTTTCTATCCACTCTTCATGTGTTAGCTTTCTATTCACTCTTCATGTGTTAGCTTTCTATTCACTCTTCTTCAAGAGGAAAGAAGTAACGACATCAATTCATCCCAGTGAATATTCTAGTAATTTCAGAGACTCAATGAACGTTTTAACCAATGAGTGTTGCTTCAAGTTAACTGCAGCTTCCTTCTGGGGATAAAATATATCAAGTGGTTTTGAGAAGCCTTTGTTGTGGCCTTATTATTGAATAAATTGTGCATTTAGAGTTCAAAAATAGTATACCCTTTTCTCTAAAAATTAGCGCTTCTAAAAAGCAGATACAAATACCCTCTGTGAAGAATAAAAATCTTTAATTAATAACTTATCTTGCCTCACAATGGGAGGAAGTCATTGGTTTGCTACTTATTTTTCGTTTGTTGTTATTTTGTCTTATTTGTGGTTGATTGGAAGTGTAACACTTCCCTGTTTTGACAGGCAGATCTCAACTTTCCTCAGATGGCAAAAGATGAGAAATGGGAATGTGCTTTTGCTCTTGTGTATGGAGAGCAAATAGAGGCAACACAAAATACAGCACACTGGGTGTCTGCAGTAAACCCTGAAATAAAACTTGGAACTATAAAATAGAATAGAATTTTGTAGACTAACACTGGAAACTCAAAATTGCAAGATATGATTGTTATAGTAATGGGATACTTGTTCTCTTTTTACAGTGAGAAGAACCCTTATACTAAGTTTTTATTGCCTTAGCCTTGGTTATTTTGTCAGTTTAATTTTAGCAACAGTTTAACTCCAGCAAGAATTTAATTTTAGTTTTATTTTAGCCAGATATCTGCCAATTCTGCCTTCAGGACTTCCCATCAACTTTACAGTAACTGTGCAAGTGTTTAATCAACCTTGTGATAGTCCTTCTGAGCACAAATGAATTTATTTGCTGAAATCTATTGAAAAAAAACCCACTTTTTCCCCCTTTTCCTTGAAGGACCACTGGTTAGACTTAGTCATGGCGGCAATATATGCAAACACAAAATTTAAAATAAAAAGGTCTGTGTTTTGAAAAAGGAAGAGCTGACGTGAAGAAAAGGTCAGCACATCCATCAAGGGAGAATGAGGAATAAAAGGAGAGGGAGGAGGGGGTGGTCAGAGAGAATTATAGCTATTTAAAAATTGTTCTGCTTTTAAAAATAGAGCCAAAATACTTTTGTTAGAACGGAATCAAGTTATTTGTAACATTGAACTCCTACCTTGGAGTAGAAATATTATATTTGAGGGTTTTTGGAGGTGAGGGCTGAATTGTTTTGTAAAAATGACTCGAGGATTAAATGCAGTTTCCATACATCTCTCCTAACCAGAAAATGAGATTCTATCTGTACTTGATTACAGGCAGACTGTAAAGTCCTTTTTTTGCTTTACAATCCTCAAACCATGAATAATAGCTGCTCTGTCTCCTTTCTATGCAGTCATTTCTATCTAAAGATAAAAATATAGAGACAATAAATAAAAATGTGGTGATATCACCTAACCATTCAAAAAGAAATCCATTTATTTAGGGTTAATAGGCATATACTGCAACATTTCAAGCAAAAATACAAGTTAGAAAATGGTTTCATATACCCATAAACAGATCAATAAGGTTTTGAGTTCAAGTACACTTGCTGCAGGAAGTACTTTAATAACACAAACAACTGCTATCACTGATAGATCTCAATAGTGCAATTTTATAAAAACATTCATTAAAGATTTTATGAATCTTTGTGAACTCAGGAGATCAGGTAGATTGCTGGTCTTGGTTAAGTAAAGTTTGGAAAAAATTAGCATTTTTTTAAATAAGATGTTGTGAATGAATAAGGTAAAAAGGAAAAAAAATATATCCTAGGTGTCAAGAAATTAATGGAGATGAAATAAAAAATATAAAAATGATAATGTACCGAAAATGAACCATGAGAACAAACCCATGGAGGTTCATGTAGCCATGAAAGAAATACACTGGGGCTGTCAGAATCCACATTCACTTTAAAAAAGAAATGTGATATGAAATAGTTGAGTCACAAAAAATCTAGGAAATTTACAATAGCTTTCCATATATCTGTTTGAAACACACTTGATTTCCTTGTAGGCATTTTAAAGGAAAACTATGACAGAAAACTAAGTTTCAGAGGTCCTCTGTTTAATTGACATTTTAGTTTTTTCCTCTATAGAATGGATATTGGGCTCCTTATATTTTTTTTATCTGTGTGAGTATAACAGACTAAGTCATGGCAATATTTACATTTATTATGAATCTTTCTCACAGTGCAGTAGCTTTTCTCCATGGGATATCAGAGAAAACCAAAGCAGAGCATCACTGTCAGCCCCAGAAGAAAATCCAAATCAAGGGTGAAGTGAATTGGTGAGTAGTGCTGATCAACTTATTCTGATGTTCTCAAGGCTCGACCTGATCAATAGGTAGCAGGAATTATTTTTTGCCAAATATTTGAAAACTAGAGATCAGTTTTCTATAGAGACTTTTCTGCTCTCACAAGTTCTGTTTGAGTTTTGAGCACAAATTCTCCTCAGATCTCATTAGGCTTACCTTCCTAGGGCTGCCTTCTTCCTTCAGTCCCTTTTTAGCAACTTTTTTCTGGCTAAAAAAATACAAGACTCATTAGTTACCATTGTGCTCAAAAATGATCTCACTTGAGATCTTAGCATTAACATATATTTAAAAAGACTTCTCTGAAAATCGTATTTAGAAAAACTTTACAAACTCTGTTAATTTGTAACTAAAGCTAACAAAATATTGCTATGAAGAATTTCCTTCTTTCTCAGGCAATTTACTGTCGGTCCAAGCTACTGAATGAAAGTCACTGTAAATGTGTCCTTTGACAGTAGTCACTGACTCCACATTTTCCAGTTTCAGGCATCCTGAAAAAATAAGCCAGCTGAGCAGTAATTTTGTTTGGGTTTTTCCCCCCAATCCTACTTTGGAATACCTTAAATAACATTCTCTGCATTTTGCCAGTCTGTGCTTGAAAAACACATCTAATCGTTCCATCTACTGAAATATGTCATGGTTATATTTGTATTGTGTGACAAGGATCAAACCACCCCAGGTCTGTGAGAAACAACACCCAAATACCCAAAATAATAACCAATTACATTCTTTATATTTGAATTGTTTGACAAGGATCAAACCACCCTGTGAATGATGAGTCTGTTAGAAACAACACCCAAATACCCAAATAATAACCAATTAAATTCTTTATATTTGTATTGTGTGACAAAGATCAAACCATCCTGTGAATGATGAGTCTGTTAGAAACAACATCCAAATACCCAAAATAATAACCAATTAAATTCTTTGTATTGTGTGACAAAGATCAAACCACCCTGTGAATGATGAGTCTGTTAGAAACAACATCCAAATACCCAAAATAATAACCAATTAAATTCTTTATATTTGTATTGTGTGACAAAGATCAAACCACCCTGTGAATGATGAGTCTGTTAGAAACAACACCCAAATACCCAAAATGATAACCAATTACATTCTTTATAACATCTTGTAGATAACACATTAAATTTTTGGCACTTGTCACTTTTTTGGGAGCTTTTATGTGACTCAAGGACCCAGATCCTTAGGTTCCAATATGAAGAATGATCACCCCCAGAACAAGCACATAGAATATTAGAGGCAGATTTCTGTGTGGGAAAGGAAATTAACTGTTAGCTGAAGTTAACCTGCCTGGTGCTTCCTGAACGTTCTTCTTAAATAATCCAAATAAGCAACTATCTGAAGATTATTCTATATCAGTTTATCCTAAATGATATTTTTATGTTTCTGAGTTATGAACTATTATCTTCTAGCTACTGGCTTTGAGAATAAGTATGAAAGGGAACTGACCCCAGGACTAGTCTGTATTTGAGGCCAAATGTTTCTAAATATATGCTGCAGTTATATATATGTTTTTAAACTCTATAATGATGGATTATGCTCTACTACAGTTTCAACCTAGCAAAATATGTGTGTGGAAGTCTCACTAAGGGTTACTTTCTTAAAAAACCAACGAACGCTTTCTGTAGATGTTCTAAGGTTATGAAGAAATTGTGTTCTTTGCAAAAATCTTTCAGGAAGTTATTTATGTGATGGGAAAGGGATGAGGAGTGGAGCAGCATGCACATGGACAAAATGAATGTAAGGGGAGGAGGAGAGAACTGACAGGCAATGACGCTGAGATTTGATGGAGATGTATTTGTCTTAGTGCAGCCCAAAAGAGCTAAATTGGGGTGTGTGGGGGAACAAAACCTGCATGCTGCCCTGATAGTCCAGTGACACTAAAACATCTGTTGCTTGCTCAGATGGTATTTACACTGAGATTTCTGTGCAGATGACTGGCACAGAGCACTGCCTCTTCCAAGGAAGGAATGCAGCAGTGTTAGTCATCACCACCAGCTGCTTTGTGAGCAGCAAGACATAGAGCTGTACGTGGCTGAGGAGAATAAGTGTCCAAAATAGAGAATGACTAAAGAAGGGGAGGGAAAAAATCATAAATCGTATACACAGAATTACCTTCTGTCATCATTATCATGTCGGTGGGATTTGGGAGATATGCTCTGAGGCTGTATAGAAAATAGAAGCAGTATCACCTTGCTCAAAATCCAGTTATGCTGACCTCTGCAATCTGGGTTTCTATAAAGAGCTTAATAAATTAAGGCAAAAAGTGACTAGTTTTTAATACATAATTTAACAATGGTTCCATATGGAGAGCACTGGGCTGCTCCATAGGTTGATTAGTCTTTTTTGCTGTTTTTAAGACCTTGCTTCAAAATTTATCCCTTTCCTCAGGGCTTCTTCCATGCCCTTGCCTGCTCCCCACAGCTTCTGATCTTTGCAAGAGCTGACACACTCTAATTACAAGAGAGAGACTGTGAATATTGTTTATGAGTCTGGTACATGGCATAACCCCACTGATTGCTTTGTTTGGGATTGGTTAGTGCAGTAGATATGTGGAGTTCTGTTTTCCCTAGGGAACAACATGGTGAGCAGTATCTAAAGCTGTGTTAGGTTTTGGATGTTGCTCAGCCCTGTCTGCTTCTAGCAAGAGCTGCAGAATGAAATTTAGTGTGAAATCCAGCAAGTTACTGCTCCTCATACAAAGGAAAGCAAGGTTTAAAATAAAACTCAGTTTGTAGAAACTTGAGCAAAGCAGATAGGTGATCTCCTAAAGGACCTTCAATCTGGATAAAAGCAGATATAGCAAACCTAAATGACAAACATGGGTGTTGTAAGCAGTGTACATCTGTGTTTGACCTCCTTTGAAAAAGGGCTGGGTCACTTGTCACTGTAGATAGGCTTCGAAGTTACAAATACAACCAGTTGGGAGACCAAAGAGATATCTGATGGAGCTTAGCTTATTGCATTTTTACATTCGTAAGAAAAATAGTGAGTTTAATGCACAAAAGGCCATTTTTTATTGTGGTGGGTTTAAATACTTTCCTGAAGTAGAGTAGCATAATAGCAGAGTTGGGCTGTTTTGTTTCTAAGACATTCTAATTATCCTTAAATAGATAAAATGGAAGAATGGAGTGAGTACACTAGCTCTGTCTCCTGTTATGTATAAAAGCCATCCAAACTATCCAATATTTACTTGCCTCAGAGCATTTCTGTGATCAGGCTCAGCAAAGCCTATTGAAATTATGGTTCTGAAGGTTTCCCAAAGGCTGGGGAGAAATAAAAACATAGTATTATTGTGTTCTGAAGATAATCTGCAGCCTTAAAAGTATGAAGACTTTTGAGTTCAATATTATTAATAATTCTGAAGAAAGTTCAGTAGTTCCTCGTGTGGAAGAGTGCAAACAGGGAGAATTCATGATGGCTTTGAGGAGTTTAAAGGTCAGGACAAAGTATTTGGAAGAATTTGACAAAGGAACACAGTTTTTCTCAAGGACAGCAAGCAGGAAAACAGAAGCTAACTACCCTAGACACTGTATATTATGCTTCTCAATCATGTAGATGTAATAAAATTAACTTTTTGATGGGCTTCACCTTGTCACTTACAGTGCTACACCAGATTGTGCAATTAAAATTTCTGTGTGACAGGCAGTTACAGGACAGCTGGGAGTGGTAGGGAAAAGCAGGTAATTATAAAGCTGGTTTGTGACCCTCAAAGCATCTTCTTTCTGTTAAAAGCTATGGCAGAATCAAGCCCAAATTAAGGAACTACTATAAGAAAGTCTTGGACTGTTGAAAATTAAAGGTCACTTAGTACAAAAGTGTAAATGTCAAAGAAAATATAGGAAAGTTGGTTGGAGAGGATTTAACTACTGAAAGTGGAAAGCAAATTGTGATGTTTCTTAAGGGAATGAGTGAACTAAAGATCATTAAGTATAAATTTGCTCTTTGAACATACATGTTGATTTTTTAAAGTTACTCATAACATCTATGGAACTCTCCAAGGTGAAATGTTGATTTGGAAAAAATGTCCAAAATAGAGAATGGCTAAAGAAGGGTGGAGGGGAAGAGGGGAAGGAGAAACCATCTCCCCAAGCACCAGAACCAGCACCCTACAGCCCCAACAGGCTCTGGCAACAGGTGTTGGAAAACTCACTCTGAAACAGTGTTTGATTGTAAAATGCAGCTTCTCAAGTTGCTGCTGCTGCCACTTGGAGATTTGCCTAAAACGAGCCCCTTGGGATAAAAAAAAATACCCAAAAACCCAACGAATAAAAAAACCCCAAAAATCAACAAAAAGAAAAACCAAGGGCAGCTCTCTCCCTGCCAGAATGAAAAGCAAAGACCAAGAGCCAAGAGGTAAGAGAGTTTCTCCTGAGAGCCTCAACCCCACTGACCCCACTGGCTCCATTTCCAGCCCATGGGTCTGAAGGAGACAGTAACGATTTTGGGCAGAGAGGTGTGGAATACAATAACCTCCTGGGTTACCTGGGGCAGGGAAAGGGGATTGGAGGTATGATTGAAGCTCCCATATTATCTGACTGCAAGGTGAGCTGGAAGAACTGAAGGATTGCATTTTTAACCTCTGGGCTCTGCTGAAAGCCCTTAATTGAATGAGCTTCTGTTTGATACTGGACCTCACAGGTGACATTTGGCACACCTTATACTTGACCAGATTCCTGACAGTGGTGGTTAAATGACTAATTCTATGAAATTTTCTCTCACTGCTTGAAAATTCTGGTTTTGGAATAAGTTGGAGAAGAAACTCTGTAAACTGAATAACACATTAGAACTACTGTAGCTTTTTTATTTTATTTGTTTTGGTAGGTGAGAAATGCTGGCGTAAACGTGAAGACCTTGTGGTTATTCAATGCCACTGTAAAACTTGGTTTTTTTCCTTTTCCCAGCCCTTGAAATGGTACAGGGAGATGAAACCAACGAGTGAATATCTGAAGTTTTTAGGTAAACAGAACTAAAGTGTCCTGCTCATACTTGTCTGCTTAACTGACACTTTACTTTGTTCCTTACCATGCATTTTTGTGGTCTGTATGCTTTAGACCAATGATGAAACACGCACTAAATCAATATGAAAAATAAATTTAATGACATGGTAGTCTGACTTGGGTGCTTCGGAGTGTTTTGAAACTCTGTAGAAATGCAATTGTTCCGTTATAATGTAGAGATCTGCAAAAATCTTTAACTATGCAGCTGTAATATAAGGGTGACAATTTCATTGTTGATATAATGCAGCAATTTTCCCTGAGTCCCATTTAACTCTGCATTTTGATCTGATCTTGATAGTATAATCCTAACGCATGTCACATCTCACAAATTTTGAACCAGAACTGCACTTCTAGTTTTCCAAAATCATGTTTTTAATTGGCTATAACAGAAAATAGGTCAAAACAGAAGGACATCTTTATTATTTCATCACAGACATTCAATCATCACTAAAAGTATTACATTCCTTACATAGAAGATATTCAGGCTTCTTTACACATCTGTGTATCACACACCAAGGGCACGCAGCATGTTCTATTTGTAGTTTTGTAAAGAAACTGTGAAACATTCTCCTCTACTCACAGCCTCTCATGGTAACCTCTGTTGGGCCATAAAAATAATATCACAGCTTGCATATTATGAAGCAACACGGTAAAGCAAATAAGTAGAGAATGAAGAAGAAAATATAAGCAGCTGGAGCAGTTTCAGAATGACACAATATAGCTATGATTTATGTGTGTATATATTACTGCTAGTCATTATATTGCATGTTCTCTGAATCTCCAGTTATATTTTGAGAGACTGCTCCTGATGTTATTTAGCATAAATTCACAAATATTTATTACAATGCAAAGGTCATTATGAGGTTCCTGTTGACTTCACCTTTTCTATGTGATTTCCACCCACTCCTACCTACACCCTGAACGTCTCAAATCATTTCACACCACAGGTTCCCAGCAGGTAAATGGTGGCAAAAGTAAATATGGATTTATAAAAAATGCATAAGAATCTTGTGTACTCGAGTCAGAGTGCTGCAGATCATTTGGATTGTGACATTTGCAAAGTTCAAGCCTGAAATAACCTAATGGCTTGGTTGTAATGATTCTCTCTTGGATCACATTCAATCTCATTATAGGTGTAGAAGACCAAATGCTTCAACACAGATTTAGCTGGATTTGATTTTTTTTTTTTTTAATTAGTTGGTTTGTTTTGTTTTTAAAACTGGTGATCGATTAGGATCCAAATGTACTGAGAGATCATCTGCCCTGCATTTAGACAGAGGAAACAACCTAGCTATTCTCTATTAAATTAAGGGGAGGGGAAGGGAAGCAGAGATTTATGTTACTATAAATTATTTTTAAAAAAGTTGAGATTTTCAAGTGTCTCAATTTCTGAGTGAAAATTTTTCGATGCTTTGTTGAATTGGTACTAAAAGAATTGATGATAAATAAGGTCAATTCTGACTAAGAGGAGACAACTTTTTAGTTTTTATGTAGTGGTTGGATCAAGTCTTGTTACCAGAATTACTGCAGCTGTAATATTACATAAAATGTAGGAATTCCTCGTGGAATGAAGGCAGTCCAGATATATTAAATATTAAATACATAATCACATTGTTTGGGATGGTGGAAAATAGAGGTGTTTTGTAGAATGAAATAAAAGAGGAGGTTTTTTTCTGTAATCAACTGCTCAATAAATTGCTTGTTTCTCTGTACTTTAATAGCAAAGCTACTTTGGCTACATATATTTTCTAACAGTTCAAATCATAATTTGAATTGGAAAACTAACCTGATAAAAGCAGAGTTAACAATGGGATGAAATTTACTCAAATTTTCTTCTTCATTATTTTAATGAACTCGATTCTGAATTGTCTGGTTCTTAGATTTAAAAGGGATTACCTTGAAAAAGTCTCTTCCAGAGCTAAAATGACCTTCAAAGGGATCTTTCTAGAAACTTAATGATGTTCAAGCTTTAATTCCAGCATTGTGGTAGCTGGACTTTTTCTTCCTCCTTTCTTGATACTGAAGTTAGTTAGGCACTGTCCTTCAGCAATTGCACCACTTTTTTTTAGCTGAACACAAATGAGGACAATATATCAATGTGTTGTATTCTAACATTTTTTTTTGTCATGTGATATGCTATTTAAATTTACTGCTAGAAATTTATTTATTTATTACTTCAAATATTTGAGATAATGGCATTTTAGACTTGCTCTGAGAGTCTGTGAAAGTTGGATCAGTTAACTATGCGATGCTGAATATTTTTATGTGCATACCTGCAAGAGGTAACAATAAATAACCTGTCTCATCTGAAATAAATGCATGTAAGTGAATGTGAAATATATACTTCTGCAGAAGATATTGCTGCAAACTCTTGAATGCTTTTCACACACGTCTGTCACTCATGTACTACACTTTGTCATGCAAGCAAACCTCCAGGGCTTCATCATTCAGAGCAAGTGGATTCCTGCAGTGTTTATAAACACGGGGCTATTGGAGGATTGAGCAGGGAGTCAGTCACCCCAAAGGTATTATCTCCTGAAGTGGTGCTGGAAATGTGACAGGTTTCAATCAAAGCAGGGATAAACCACACAGATTAATTCCATGCATGTGTTTGGGTTGATTTTGCTTGCCTATGTGGATGTGAAAAGTTAAACTCACTGTATTGAAATGCTTCACCGTGGACTTATGCTTTGCCTTCCTATTTTTAATTCTATTAATTAATTAATTAATTCCTTTAATTCCACGTATGTGTTTGTGTTTATTGTGTTTGTGTATGTGGATAGAAAAAGTTAGGCTCACTGTATTGAAATGCTTCACCATGGACTTATGCTTTGCCTTCCTATTTTTAATTGTCTATTAATTAATTAATTCCATTAATTCCATGTATGTGTTTGTGTTCATTTTGTTTGTGTATGTGGATGTGAAAAGTTAGGGTCACTGTATTGAAATGCTTCACCATGGACTTATGCTTTGCCTTCCTATTTTGGTAAGAACGTTTTCCACTTTTGTAGCTCAACAGATTTGTTAAGAATTGAGTTAAATCAAGAAGCATTTCCAAAGGCAGAGAAACTCTCAGGTTGGGGTGAAGGAACGAGGAGATGGAGAGGGAGATGTCAGAGAAAAACTGGAAAAAGGGAAGCCAAATCTATTTTCAAAGTGAAATCTTTGTTTGAGAGGAGAGAGTGAGGCACATAAGAACTGAAGCACTGTGTCTTGTAAGTCACTTGTCCCTTCTGCTCCTGCTCAACCAGTATTTTGTAGGGCTTTTTCCCAAATAAAAATTTAAGATTTGCATTTTTAAATTGCCCTGAAATAAAATGTGTTCTATTTTGTCCAACAAATTTGCCCTCACTCTTCTGAAAGTCTGCACAAGAACAGCATCCTGACCAGAACAAATTAATGCTTTAACTCTCTAAAATTAAAAAATTTTGTTGAGAGGTTTTTTGGGTTTTTTTCCCCAGAGTTTCAGTGGCATTTCTGCTCCGGCAAGCATAAGCTTGTGTTGTATTTTGTAAAGGAAGACAGTTGGTTAATATTCCTCCCTAAAGTAGGCAATAATATTCCTACACTATTGGTGTATTTAGCTAAACTTGCTTGAACCTGTGTGACAATGAGTGTTTGAAATGCCTTGGAATTTTCCAGTAATATTTCAATTTTTTTCTTGGTTATATTTCAAGTGTATGTTTTTTTTTTAAAATGGCATATAAAATAAACTTTTGCTTGCTAAACCAGGATTAATGATTTATTGACTGTCAATTAATTCGAACCAAAAAAACGGAAAGCCTTTAATTGCAAGAGTAAAAGTACAGTATTTCTAAAGAGTTCTGCCTGTCTAATGTGTTTATATGGACATTTCTATAATGTCTTTGAAGTCATTACACATTGGTATTTGATCTCTCAGCATGGCACTTCTTAAGGCACACAACACCTAATAAATTGACTACAGTCTATGTCTAAGACAAATCTGCAAGCAATTCTCTCTCATTTTTTTTGTATAGATACATTATTGTTAAGATGCACATTACTCCTCTAAAATAAACAACTGACCAGCCAATCAAAACCCAAAAACCCCTCCAACTTGTCAAGGTGAAGGTAATTTATCTCAGTAGGAGGGGGAAAGGATGCTTTTTTTGGTCTTTAGGCAATCAGCTGGAATACAATCACATCTGATGAGAATAGCAATAAAGACTAAGTGCCCAACCCTCAATTATAGAAATTTCCCTCTAAAAAAGCAGTTTCCCTCTTGTCCTACATCCACTTCCTGCTAGGCATTTGTCTTCACAGTAATGCCATTGCACCTGTGTGTATTTCAGTGTTTAGAGGTGCAATTGCTGCAGTCTCTGCTCAGCCTGGCTGTGTTTGCTGTGCCCAAGTTGGTTGAGGGTTCCCCAAGTTGGTTGAGGGTTCCCAAGTTGGTTGAGGCTTCCCAAGCTGAGCAGAGTTGGGAAAGCTGACCTGAACTGGGAAAGCTTGGTACAAACCCCGTACCCTGAGCTCTCGAGGTGTTTGCAGGCTCAGGCTGAGCTGTGCCAGCCTTTGTGAGATGGTCACATCAGAGCAGGACTAAAGCAGCAGTGCTGGGAAGCATGAAAGCTCCCTGATTGTTCAATCACTTCCGAACAGGATGGGGAAATTATGCAAGGAATGACAATGTGGTGTCTGGGCGATGGAGCACTGCAGGCTGCCTGCACTGGAGGCACTCAACCACTCGTGGAGATGTTCTTCCATGCCAGGCTGGGAGAACTCCTTGAGGTGAAACCAAGAAGAACCAGCATTCCTCTCTGTTCCACCCCCCACTCCCCAAAGAAAGAGGCAGAGAGGTAATAAAATTAAAAAATAACCCCTCAAGTTGCAAAATTTCACGGGGGTTATTTTTTACTGCCTCGATGCACCACTACCTTCCCCTCTGTTCCTCATAACAGGGAGATGAAAGAAGCATTAGGTGCTGATACATGACTAGGAAAAGCCTGCTAGCCTGGGAAGGCTGGCTTTCCCTAGAAGAGAAAATGACAAGCGAACTGTTCTTTTTATGACCTTTTTACTATGCTGTCGTAAGTATCCATGGAAACATGAACTGTTCATTCAAGCTGGTACATAGCATCAAAATAACAATAAATCCGGATTTGAATTAGTGTGATTGAATAGAATGTGCTGGCAGGTGTGCTGGAAAGGATGCTAGAGTTGGGACAGGGGAAGTCAGAAACAAATAATTTTGTTCCTTTTTGGCTGTGTATATCACCTTTCCCTTTTTTTTTTCTTTCACCTCCCATCACTCTCAGTTTGCTGTTGAAGGATGTAACAAATAATGTATTTTTAAAAATTTTTTTAAGTCCCATGTGAGTATCTTATTGAAGGACAATACTCATTTTAAAAAGTCTTCCATTCATTTCAAACAATGAATTTCTAGTTGTTTTGGTTTTGGTTTTGTTTTTTTTGGAATACAAAATTACTCCTCAATAAGCAGCTGAATGCAATGACTAACCAGTTTAAACGATGGAAAATTTTATTTTATGCTTCTGACGCATAATGTAGTTTCTGGATGCCTTTCATAAGGGCAGAGAAGCACATAGGTGACCAAATCTCTTTCTTCTAATGACCGTACTTCATTCACTTGCAGACAAGTTTGTTTGATCAGAGTTTTGGGGATATTACATAGAAAGATTACTTCTGTTTAAATGTTTTATTTTCACATGATTTGCCATCCGATGAACTCGTGTTAAGCTAGGCCTTTATCTACACATTGAAAACATCTTTAACCAATGCTGATTTATCTAATTTATGATTAGGAGAATACAAACCCAGGAAACAGGAAAGGGGTATTTATTTCGTTAAAGGTCCTGGTGATGAAGGGTTTTTAGACACGACAATGTTCCAAATCCTATTCTGGAAACTATTTCTGCTCCTTGCTCCAACTTGCTATGGGGCGAATGCCCACCTGGTTGAAGGAGATCTGGTGAGTGCCTGCTCTGCACAAGTGCCACCTGGTTGATTGAAGGAGATCTGGTGAGTCCCTGCTCTGCACAAGTGCCACCTGGTTGATTGAAGGAGATCTGGTGAGTCCCTGCTCTGCAGAACTGCCACCTGGTTGATTGAATGAGATCTGGTGTGTCCCTGCTCTGCACAAGTGACACCTGATTGATTGAAGGAGATCTGGTGTGTCCCTGCTCTGCACAAGTGACACCTGATTGATTGAAGGAGATCTGGTGAGTCCCTGCTCTGCACAAGTGCCACCTGGTTGATTGAAGAGGTATCTGATGTGTCCCTGCTCTGCACAGGTGCCACCTGGTTGATTGAAGGAGATCTGGTGAGTCCCTGCTCTGCACAAGTGCCACCTGATTGAAGATCTGGTGTGTCCCAGCTCTGCACAAGTGCCACCTGGCCAGGCACAGTGACAGGCTGCTCTGGGGCTCTCACCAACATCTCCAGCCTCGCTATCCCCTGCCTCGTTCACATTCGCATCACATAACCACGCTAACCGCAGAACACCGCCGCTGTTTCCAGCGCTCAACTTTAGTTTCCCGTGGCGGGCGGGCTTTGCCGGCGGTGCCCCGCCGGATGATGCTGCGGGCAGCACGCCCTAATCCCGCCCGGCCAGCCCTCGGGGCGCGTCCTGCCGCAGCCGCCGGGCGGCTCGGATCTGATCGGATCGGCTCCCATCGCATCGCATAGCATCGCATCGCTCTGCATCCTGCGATCGCTGCCGCTGCTCGGCCAGCCCTTCCCGCTCCGGCTGGGGTGTGTGTGTGCTGGAGCCCCTCGGGCTGCTCGCTGGGCGAGGCGCGGCTGGAGGAGAGCGGAGCGCAGAGGAGCGGAGAGGAGAGGAGCAGCATGAGATTCATCGCGGCTTGGTACGTGCTGCCTCTGCTTCCTGCGCTGCTCCTGGGCGCTAGGTGAGTGCCGATGGCTGCTCTCCTCCGAGCGCTCCTGCTTTGTTTGCTTTTGCAGCGCTTCGGGGGAAAATGATACGGATTGAAGGGAAATAATGCGGATTTCGTGTTTCGCTGGGGTGTTAAGTTTAGGGGGAAGATTGTCTTTGATTCTTAGCTGTCTCACTCCCCCTCCTGATTGTATCAAGGTTGAATGTTCTCTTGGTCTTTTTTCTTTCTTTTTTTCCCTTTTTTTTTGGTTTTAATGCTGTGAAGGAGATGCTACTGTATAACTTGACCCGCAGCCTGTGGGATGTAACAAGGCAGTGACAAATGCAAGCTTTATGTGCAGAGCAGTTAAACCAGACAGACTCTATTGCATTATCAAGAAAGGCAAACAGCTAAAACTGAGAATGTGCTAACGTCTTCCCTTATAGAATGAAAAAAAAAATATTAGGAACACTAGAGCAATCTCATTTCAGTTGGTATTCTATATCTGAATACAGACCCAGGCTTTACTTTTTTTTTTTTTTTACTGTTGGATACTGTACTGCTATCTCAATGCCAGTAAACGTGTAAAAAGTTGCTGCCATCTATAAGAATTCCTTTCTGTGAAAGTATAAGTAAGACAAAATATGACCAAAACCTATTGCAGCTTAGAAATGAAACCTGATCGGACCATGCAGTGTTCTGATAAAATAACGTGTTCTGCTCAATTGCTCAGGGATAGTATACTGTCCATGCTGTCAGTATAATATTTTCAGCAAAGAAAAGATAAAGCTGGGATACCTTATCCCATTGTCTTGATGTGCACGGATGAGAAATTAATGTTGGGTACAGAGCAGATCTATAACGACACTGCTCAGACTGCTCAACTTCCAGTTCCTCATCAGTAAATCAAGCCCAAATTTTGACTGTGCTAGTTCTCTGCTGGGTTAGAGTAACAACACAGAAATAAGTGTGTAATAAATAGTAATGAGTCTATAAAGCATGTTCTTGGAGGATATATGCGCATACATTTTGAAGGGAAATGTGATTTTTTTTTTCCTTTATGCTTCCTTTGCTTTTCCTTTATGCTTGGTCTCTTCCTGTAAAATGGGCATCAAAGCAGCTTTTTGCAGAAGCACTGTATGTTTTAAGGCTTAATTGCTCACTGAGATGTAAAAAGAAAAAAAAGTGGGCTTGCCATGCAGTCAAAGTAAGGGACAGCAGGAGCTACATCCACAGGCAAATAATACCCGAAAATCTCTGAATGGGGAAACATCTGAATGCAGGGAGAAATCAGGAAATTGCTTCAATTATTCAGTAACTTCCTCACTTTAGAATGGGTTGTTATTGGCACAAGGGGGGTACTTTTTTTGGTTTCACTTCTGATTGGGGGTTCCAGAGCAGTGGTCCATAAGAACCATGCTTTGGAATATAGCTCTTGGAGGAATGTATTGTAGTTCAATTCTTCTGATTTAATAAAAGGTCCAAGGAAACTTTCACTAGCAGTCATGTGAAATAACTCAGATTAGTAATTTTATGCTCATCAACAAGTGATGCATCCTTGGAAGAAGAGTTAAGATGGGGAGAAAGCATCTAACCAGCTTTTGCAGATTAAACTTTATTGAAAAGAGATATGGAAAGCTTAAAAACTGCTTGAACATTCATGGGAGTCAAGGCATTTAGTAAAGAGCCCTAAAAGTCCTTATCTTGTTGAGCAAATGTTACTGGTATGAGAAATGAAATGTATAACACCTAATAATTATTAAAAAAACCCCAAAAAATCAAGTCCCTCCTCACCTTTCAAAAAAATTTGGAAAGAATATCAAGGAATTGAAATTGGCATGTGAATGCTAAATATGAAAATTATAATTCCGAATAGTGGGTATATTTTCATAAAAGGACAATTTTGTGGCATGTGATGATTTATGTTCTTACATAATTGAGGGAGGAAAATGATCAATGTGAGAGAAATTCCAGTTATATCTCCACCCAAGTATAGAACGTGTTGCAAAGTGAAGTTCAGGGTTTGGTACCAGATTGGTTATCCTGTTACAAAAGGAGACTGAAGCTCTGTTGTAGAGTTGGAGATTTATTTTAAAAGTCCTGGGCTACTCTCTTCAGCAGTCACTTGATTTTTAACTGGCTGTGTAGAAGACAGAGTAATCTTTCAGCAGCACATACTGGAAGTTTAAAAAATGCAATGCTATCCACATGCCATCTACTGGAAAGAGATTATGCTTTAATCTCCTTCAGCAGAAGGCAGTTCTGGCTGGGGCAGCTAACACTTGCTGTAAACACATGGCTAATTCATTGCTTGGACCCAACAGAGGAGGTTTGCAGGACTAGCTGTGCTTGCAAAAGGCAAGCATAACCAACACCCTGCTGGTGAAACTTCAGAGCTAGGGTAAATATTCCCCTTGCAGGACAGAGTTTTCCATTGTGAGGGTTTGTTTTTGGGGAAGTTTGTGCTCTGTTTCAAACTTTGGTGCTGGAACGAGTGAGGTGGGCAACTCGTGGCTTTTTGTTCCTCGTCATGGGGTGATGGCATTATCTTGGAGTCGTGTCATGGTGAGAGTTTTGAAAGGTCTCAGCATGTCTTCAAGCCTAATTGCAAATAAATATGAATTGGTGGGTTTATGTTAAGGCAACGTGTCATCTTTTCTTATTTGACAACATTGTTAGAAAGAGGAAAATATACAGATATCAGCATTATTTCGTAACTGTATGTAACTTCTAAACTTGGTCTAAAATCACACATGTGAATCAAATGCCTATAAAATTACAGGAAGTTCATGGTTTAGAATGAATTACCTTTTCTGCATTATCTAAACTGCATTTTGGTGTGGCTTCGAGACACGTGATAAGTCTTAATCATATTTCTGGTTGATTGTAGTGCCAAAGAGGTCCTAAGATTGGTTTCAATATGTCTATCCAGTTAAACACATTTTGATGACATAAGTAAAAATTACTGCCCTAAAATCAGTCTCTCAAAATGCAAAGTGGAACATTTTCGATGGTGGACTCAGCTTGGTAAAAATGATGAAGTTTGTATTTTCCTGTCCACTTTTCTATTTCCTCCGACATTTCCATTTTGGCAGATTTAAGGTGATCGTCTTTATATGTTTTTTCATATGATGCTGAAGACAATATAGGTTTTTCATGTGACATCAGAAATGAAAATCACTGCCCTGAGAGTTCAGTTGGCACAGTGTACAGGAAGCTCAGGGTTTTGTTCTGCAGCCACTTGTGTGCTCTTGTGGCCCCAGAGACCTGCACAGCCTGACTGGAATGCTGTTTGTAAAAGAGAATCTCACATGAAGGCACTCCTTGGGGTCAATAACCAGATTATCTTGCCTGGTGAGACCGCCCTGCTTTCAGCTAAAAGGACAGTTTTCTGAATATTATTTGAATGTTACCATTGAAACGCTGCCTAGCAAATCTTTTTGTCTACATGACAGAAGTACAACACCTTAGAAGAAGCCTGGTGTGGAAAAAAGCTTTCCTTTTATTTCTTTGTGGCAGTGCATTCCTTTCTGCCCACGTGTGAAATACGAAAATATGACAAAGTTACAAGACACTGAATAATTTGATGGAAGTAGAATGCTTAATGGCAGAGAACAGGACCATAAACCCAACAGGATGCACTTCAGTAACAATAGAATTATTTCTACTACAGCAACTCATTAAATGCATGTAAAAATAACAAGGCTGTAAAAGGCAGAACTTTTTTTAATGGTAAAGAAGTAGCTGGTGGTAATTTTTTTTTCTAAAAGTAAAGTTCACTGTCAGTCTTACTACACTGATGTTACAAAGCAATCTGTAATACAGTGGCTTCTGAAGAATGCATCCTCTGTTTGGAGCAGGATAAGTGTGCTCATTTCAAGTTGCTTAATGAATGTACAGGTGTTGATCTGGTATATGTTTATTGTTGGAAGTGGTAAAAATATAAGGGTTTTCCTTTTAAGCTTGAGAATCTGACATAAACGTTTTGAATTTTCCTCCAATGTATTTTCATCTACTTTCTTTACATTTGTTGGGTTTGGTAATTATTTTCTAAGGGATATGAAAATAATGGTTTTTTTCCTGCCTTTCAGATAGAGGTGTGTGAATGACTCAGCCTATGGCTTGAGGAAAAGACAAAGAGGAACCTGTCTGATGTTACTGTACTGGCATGGAGTGGGAGAAGGCTGAAAATCCTTGTTTCTAGTTTGTAAGATCTTTTTGCTCTTAAAGACACTGGGCTCCAATCAGATGCTGAAAGTAACTGGTTTTCATTTAGACTGGTATGAGAGTAGATGGAACCCTTCTCTTTACACATTTTGGAGTGAAGCCTGAGGCTCATGGCATGGTAACTCTCTTGGCTGTAGCCACACATTCTCTCTGGCAGGTTGTGAGATCTCAGACTGCGGTCCAGCATTGTCCCTCCTCTTCCCCACTACTGAAGATTAATTCTGCAGAGTGGTTTTAAGGCTACTTCTTTAGGAGAAAATGTGATAAGTTTTTTTTGCTGTAGGTTCTTACTGAGCTTTCTGAATTCTTTCACAAATGCAGGTGTAATAACTATAATTTTTCTCCTGCTTAGAATTCACACTTTTGTTGTCTGAATTTCCTGGGCCCTGAAAGCTTTCTGATTTCTGCTGGTGTGGATGATGATGCTTGCTTGGTTAATGGCTTGTAAAGACTTATATTTGAGTTACAGAAGTAGCATTTAGGATATGATTTGTGGCTGTACCACACCTGAAAAACGATGTGCTTTTGTTGTGGACTGTGCTTAAGCAGAAGTTTCAAATTTTATGGGATTTTCTTCTATTTGGTTATGAATAATACCTTTGGAAGTGAGATACTTGCTATGTTATCTTATTAGCTGTGCTAACACATTTAAAAGTGCTCCATATATCTAAGATCATGAACCTGAACTAAAAACCCAGGAAGAAAGTCTCAGTTTGGCCAGAAAAACTAAAACTGTGTTCTTTCTGATGACAGAATTCTGCTTGTTATGCTATGTATAACACATTTCTGCCCAGGAGACTTGCCATGGAGTTACTTTTGACATTTTAATGTATTCTTTGTGTTTAGAAAAACTGGAGTGCTGACACTTTTCTGTGTCTCATTTATTAATCTGCAGTAAGGACAGAAGATAAGGATATTGTAACATAAAATTGTAATCCCCTCCTCAGTGAGATTGTGAGTTCAATACTGTTTTCTGTATTTAATAGAAAACTGTTCACAGACAGTATTCCTGACCATGCACACTCTGCAGACAAGGAAATCTCATTTTTGCCACCTGTCAAAGCAGTGTTTCTCCCCATTGTCTAGTTTTGCACAATGGGTGTGCCAACTGTCTTGTAAGGGTCAGGTTGGAAATAATCTCTGTATGAAGTCAAGAAATATGTCTGTCAAAAAGCACAAAGCCTTTTCGTACCATCCTTCAGTCTTAATATTGTGCAAAAGTTTAAGATGTATATTGTTTTATTTGCTATTTCCAGCACATTGGAGGGTAAGTACCTGTTAGAAACACTGAAGAAAAATACGGCATTTCATCAAATAGCAGTTTTTATGTGCTACTACAGTTCTCTTTACTCCCTTTCCTTGCCTACTCATCTTACCCTTTACATCGTTCCTGTATTTATTAATGTTTACTTTTACTCTGTTTTATCTTAGCAATATTTTTTGTAGTGTTCCTCTTAGGTCACTCCTGTGTTTGTAGCTACAAACAGTACTTCAGTCAATCCTTAGAGAAACCAATGCATGAATCTAACAAGATGAAGAAACAGGTGTGTACAGAATTTCTTGGTATCTTCCTTGTTGATATAAACATATCTTCAGCCGTTTTTGGGGTTGTTTATACAACTCGTTTTGGTAGCAGGAGAGGAGAAAAGTTACCTGGTGTAAGTGGTAAACAAAATAGTTTGCTCCTGCTTTATATTGCTGGATTCTCCACAGCTGATACAGTTTTTCGGGTGACTCTGTGTTTTGGTTGATATGAATGACTACAGCTCTGACTTTGTAGCTCAGAATTGCTTGCTGAGCCAAGAATAGCAGCAAGCCCAGCAATTATGCTCTGCCCACCTTGGGTAAGTCATCCCCTTCGTGTTTGAATGATTTTGCAGCCATGTGCTTGTTACAGACTACTCTGTGGCAGTAAACATGGGGAAAAAAACCCTGAGATTTTACTGAAATGTTGAAGAGAAAAGAAAAAAAAATACGTGGGAAAAATGGAGCTGACAAGACTGAAAAACAGCAGCTGTGCTCTGGGCAGCATTAGGTTGTTAAGGAAGTTTCTTCCTCCTGAGGCAGTGTAATGAAATGTGTGCTCACTGGGCAAAGAGAGACTGTCTCTCTTGAAAATGGAGAAATAAAATCAATTTTAATACTGCTTCACTTAGGGTTTTTTGTCAAGAAATATTTTTCAGGATGAGGCGAAACTCGGCAAGGGTGCAAATCAAAGAACTGTGTTCAGCTGTTTAATCTCTGCACCTTTGAAATGCCAGGCTGAAACCAATCAGTTGATAATTAATTGCTATTTCCAGTGCCAAAATGCCCAAAATTGCCATTATATTCTTACTACTTATCGCTGGCTGGCATTGTCCATCAGCCCTGCTGTGCTTCTGCCCCTCTGTTCTATGGACAGGACACAAGTTCCTGGCATTTCCTTCTCTGAGAACAGGCACTGTTGAGTTTTTGTTGAGTCTGATTTGTTTTCTTCCCCTTCTGTGAAGGGAGCCAACATTTGCCAAGGGACCAGATATTTCTGAGAGGCTTAACACCTATAATCTGCAGTGGATTGTCTTTTAAGTGAGCTGGAAGAGTCTAATCTGATGCCTTTTGAATTTCAGAAGGGGACAGCTGGTTGACTGCGCTAACCTTCTGAAAACCTGAATGTAAACAAGAGCTATGGTCTTTGAAACTTCGTTCTCTAGCTGCTGATGGGTGTGGGGGATACCAAAGAGCCATGATTGTTGGGAATCCACGGCTGCTTTTAGAAGGTTTGGCTGTGCAGCTTTCCTAATTTTACCCTAAATGTGGAATAAGATGGTTTGGCTGGATGCAAAGGGTGAGGCTTGGGTAATTATCTGTAACCATGGTGCCTCCATGACAATGAAGTGAGGAGAGGTCAGAACCCATTAGAGCACTGCTGCTTTCCCTCTGTTCCCTTCATTAAGCATATTTAATACTGCCATCAGTGCAGTTTATGCGATTTAGTTTGGTGAAAAATCAGTCTCAAGTACTGCTTTCTGTGAGATCTCTGTGTTCATACATGAGTATATGTGCATTCTGTTTGAAAAAACCCACTGTTCTCAAGTGCATAGGTAGTGAATAGAGACTCATCTTCTGTTTTGTTTACTTTCAAAACAACTATCTCTTTTCAGTGCACAGATGTGCTGTATTTGGCTCAGGAAAGTTTATGAAAGCAGACATTTAATTTGGTTTAATGCATTTCTTTAACTCTGTTCCTAGTTCTTTCCCTCATTTGTTCTCAGCTGGAGCTCCTTTGGCACAAGGGCAGATTGTTGTCTGTTCCTGGGCACAGAAAGAATTAAAATGCTGTAGAAACTAAATAGTAAGATCAGCTTTAAAGAGATAATGATCAGTTATTTAAATGGACTCAGAAAAAACTTGAGTTTCTCTCTGTTTTAGTGTCACAGTGTGTGGTATTTTCAGTTTCATATGTACCTAAACTGACAAAATTTAAATAGCTTCTGAAATGGCTGGGAAGGAATACAGGAAATATATAACCTGAACTAAGGGTTTAAGGAATATCTCTTTCCTCTGTATGAAATGAATCCTGCATGACTGGCTTATAAAATGTAATTGTAAAGGTTCAAACCATTCCCGTCAAAGAGGTGATATTCAGAAGTTGATATTGCAGTCAGGTTTAAATATTTTAGTATTCACTCACATTGTGTGTTTCTTTGCTGCTTATTCTTGCTGTTAACGTCACATGTTAAAATATTACTTTTACATGTAATGGAAAATTGTTCCCAATAATATTCAGTAATTACAGGAGCACAGAAGCTTTTATCACACCAGATTAAACCTGACAATACCTTGGAAGCAGTATGGAATAATTCAGTCTGCCTTAAATCTTTCCATATTCTAGAGAATTAAATGATCCTTAAACTAGCCTGGACCATTCCATCAGAAGAATATTCAGTATTTATCGCAGAGAATTTGTTCTTGTGAATATTTGCAAGGACCCATCTGGACAAATAAGTAGATGTGCTTTCAGAAAGTATTAAGTGGCTTGGCAGGATTACACCGAAGTAAAACTTGAATAACAGTCTGTAGCTTCAAATCTATTTGATCACCTTCAGTAATTACTGAACACACCACACATTTGGTGCCTTTGGAGTCATTGTAACATCCACTGAGTTCACTGAATCCCCATAATCCATACAATAATATCCTAGCAACTTCCTAGAACCTAGGAAAAGAGAATAAGAAATTTGCACTCAGTTTAGCAACACCAGAACCAAGACAACACTCAGATTTTTTAAGAGAGAATTATTCTCTAATTTGTGTACAAGGGGTTACAGGTTTTTTGTTTTTTTTTTTTTTTAATTGAGCCTTTGATATTTAGCTCTAATTTCTCTAAAACAGAAAATCTCAGAGTTAAGGCTTCTTGTGTGAAAGTTGGTTGTCTTTTTAGTTTTTTATTGTTTCATGATTTAGGCCGTTGAAGTGCTGACACAAACATGGAGTGAATTCCAGTTTTTATTTCTTTATAGCCTTTATAATTCGTTACTGCACACCTGATTTACTACTCACTTCAAAGTCCACGGAACAACAATAATGGTGGAATGCATAATATACATTTTTGGTCAGCAGGTTTCTTGTTTTGCAACCTGCTAGCATCTAACTTTCTTGGTTGAGGACTTATGGCAAAATTCATGCATCTTGTTTACTTAATATTGGAGCAGTGAGGAGAAAAAGGAGACTTGACACAAGATTTTGTCACTTGTCTTATGGAAGTGGTCTTTCAGGCTTTGCCCTCTTCCCATTTTACTTTTCATATAACTGTTCTTCTGCAATTTTATAACTTTTTATTTGTATAAGGAGTACAGGAATTAACTGTCCCAACTTTAAGGCATCCTACTGCCACCCACACAAGAGCTCTCAGGTCTGAAAAGCTTTCTGACTTCTCTTCCTTTTACGTTTCTCTGAGAGCTATCTTATTCTGGGAGATGAAAGGCGTTATTCTTCTGAGTTTGTGGAGTTTCTTTTTATTTTCTGAATGATATTTGTGAAAATTTTGCCCTTAATTCAGTACCTTAATAGGTACTTAATGGGTGTTATAGTAGTTGTGAGATACCTAGTGTCCCAGGTACACCTTCAACAATTCTAGTTTATTTATTACTTGAATATTTTTAGCCTTCAAAGGTTGTTTTCTTAATGTTTTCTACTCAGAATGGTTGATAGGGTATTGCTAGCCCTCTGCAGAATATGAGTAGGGGAAATACCAGCATTCATCAAGTTAGTACTGAGCTTAACATATTAATGTTAATTACATATTAATTAACATTAAGGCACATATTAATGTGCGTTTTAATATGCAAAAGTGAAGAATGCAGTCGTGGCAAGGCTGAATTTCCATTTCTCTTAGAATTCAATAGGCAAGTCACAGAAATTGCATGTATCTGTAAGTCATGGGATGTTGCATGTCAACAGAAAGAGTTGCACATCATAGCTGAAGGATGTTCTTGTTGAAAATTGAATCTGGATATCGAGTGTTTAGATTGTGGCAGGATCTGTGCCACTGAGAAAAGAAGACAACAATACTTCCAATGATTAAGAAAGAAATGTGCAGTGCTGTGGTCCAGAGTGGAACTGGCTCCAGTCATCAGCTGGCACTGCAACTTTATTCCAGCTCTGGATCTGGCCGTCCACCAAGTGAAGACATCTTTTCATTGTGAGCATTGTATCTTTGCCAGTTCAATCAGCACTTCCAACACTTCAGTCCAAATCAGCATTTGGGATGTGATTCTAAGGCTGAGCTCCGTGAGAGCAGCAAGTGTTTCATGTCAAAACACGAAAAATAATGCTATTACCTTTTATTTTCCAAACCAAGCTAGCCCCTTTGAGATAACAGCAGCATGTAAAATAAAGCTCCCTGCAGACTTCTTGAGCGAGAATACGTTCCAGCCTGTGTGCAGTTTTCCACCCTTCCAGACTGTATAAATTCGGTGTGATATTGATCAGTTTAGTGCTTACCTGACACCTTTCTTGCTCAGCTGCATAGATAATTCGAAAAGGTTACCTATTTGTTCTGCAGCAGGCAGATAAGGAGGTGGATAAGAGAAAATCAGGTGTTTATATGGAATATAATGATATCTAATGTCTGTCTTTCTAATCTCTCACTGTCTTTCACTACTAAAGAGTATTTGTGCTAAGAGTGTGCTATTTGTTTAAATAAACTGTACTAGCTGACTATTTTTACAGATGATGCTTTTTACCTCTATCTTAAGTATTTGCAAAATCTAGAAACGTTATTGCACTGTCAGTACTTTTCCCTTAAGCTAAGTCAGTGGTAAAGATGGTAAATGCTGCCAGAGAAATCTGAGCAGTTTCATTAGAGCTGCACTTTGAAGAATAATGAGCAAAAGTTGTAGAGAGCAAGGCAGCGGGAGTTATGTTGTTTAAAAGCGGATAAAAAGAAAATTATGTCTGTTTTCTGGGTGAAAAAAAAAAAAACCCTTAAGAAGATACTATCAGCAGAAATTACCAGCAGAGCAGGGAGATGCTGCATTTAAAATGGACCTTGGACCAAACCTATCTACACAAAACCTTATTTCAAGGTAGTCATTACTCCACGACATTTTCAACACTTTATTGGAAGTGATGTGCAAATAAACCAACCTGGGTGAAGCCCCTTGGCCACCAAAAATTCAACTCAGTAATGCCACTGCACAGGGGTAAAGAAGCAGACACACTTCAGTGTAATTTGTCACAAAAACCTGTGCTAAAGTTGAAGGACAGAGCTTTACTGTGGATGCAGTTCTTCTCTGAAATCCTTTGCCCACTTGAGTCAGTTTTTGGGGAGTGTTACAGGGAAATGTTATGGTTGAAATTGTGCCTTTCCAGGTGTTGATGTATCTTTGTAGGAAAAGTTTTCAAGAAAACCTATTTTTCTCCATTTTTATCTGTACTCAGCTCTATGCACTTTATCTATACTCAGCTAAAATGTTGCTGCTGACATTGATGAAAGCACAATTAGATACCTTGTGCTTTTCATGGGTCTTCCTCTTGAAGGGCTGGGTACATTAAAATTAATACTTCTGTCAAGAAACTCAAAAATTGAAAATACTGAAAACAAACCGTGGCATTCGACCACTAAATTTTTTAATACTAAGCAGTTAAATGTATTTTACTGGGGGGAAAAACTAATATTTACTAACAGAAATTTTTACTAAAATTAAGAATCTTTTCTTTCGTGAGTATAAAATGTAGTATGAATATATTAATTAGCTATTCCATAAAAACAGCAGTTCTCAAGGGATGTTTCTGCTGGAGTTAGAAAGAAGAATTATAGGAAAGAACTGAAATACAGTTTGAACTGCACTTGCTTTTCCTGAAGACCATTAGTAGACTTCAGGTTGACAGTATGTGTAACTTTCTGAGATACATACTGCTTACTTCATCCTTTTCTCTTTATGTCATTTTGAATATGCACCAGATAGTGCAATATTTGTAGCTTTGGATCATAATATATGTTTCAGAATTTTGGTGTTTAACTTTGGGTAACCAGGGGCATTTTTAACTGAAAAATCAACGAGTTTTGACAATTTGATTCCACTGAAGTAGGCAACAGTGAAAAAAACAGTAATTTACATTTCAAAACAAAAGGCTCATTTTTGCCTTCAGGCTTAAGGACTTTTTTTTTTTTTTTGAGGTTTTTCTTTTGAGAGATTCAATAGGGAGCTGAGTCATAATGTCATATACTGACTCTCAGCCTGGTGTAAAACCCAGAAAGGACTGACACCCAGCTCTTCTAATCAATCTAATCAATTAATCAAACCTTTGGCTGTTTACTAGATCATACTGCAGCCACATGTTTAAATCAGTGGATTGACATAGTTCAATAATAAGTGCTTTTATAAAACACTGTTGTACAATGTTTTAGTGAAATGTAGTTTTTGAAGAAGTATATAATAGGTAATAGGTTGCTGTTCAATAGTTTGATAAATATTTCCTACAAATGACAATTTTGCAACAATTCGTGTGTGGTGAGAGCATCCAACTCATGAGATGGAATTTAGAGACATTTTAGATTAAACATATAATTTTCAGGACAAATACTGTGTTCAAAAGAATCCTGTTGAGACTAAAAATTACTTTCTTTTTACTTACCTGGTGTACCTGTAGAGTTTGGTGACATATTATATGCTGGTTTTGAAACATTATTTTAAAATTACCCTTGGAGTTTTGTTATTCAAAAATCATAGTCCTTACAGGCTATTATGAACCTATTGTAAAATTTTTAACAATCACCCTTTTTGTCAAACTACTGTACTTGTTTGCCAGAAATTTCATTAAACAAGTGATAAGCTCAAATAACTATGTATAGGAAACTGGAAATATAAAATAAAAGTGGTCAAGTAAGCAAGGAGAAGATAGGACCCTAATCTTGTATTGAAGATGGCTTTGTTCCTCTTAGTTTTTATTTTCATAGGAAGGTGTTGCAGTTGTAGTACATCTCTGAATTTTTTCTTTGGAGGTGCTATGGTGAAACGTTTCTGTGGTTGCTAAAGAACTGAAGATCATGAAGTGCTAAAATATCATATTGGTACACCTTCATCACTTGTTTCTTTTCTGTTGCATGATTACTTGACTTGGTAATAGTGAGTACTATTTCCTGAAAAAAAAAAAAGGCAAAAAACCTAAAAACCCAAACAACCCAAAAGCTTTGGGAGAGCAGCAACAACTAATGTTTTTCCATCTGGAAGATTTAGAGAGACTCATAAATCTCTGCAATAATTCCCCATATATGCATTAGTAACGAGAACAAGAAAAGGAAACTGAACTATTACAGCAATACTTGGGATTTATGTTTTGTGGGCTAAATGTTGATGTTTCTTGGAGTCAGAAAGAAGCCATGGCATTTACCTGAAATCAGAACTTGTTCCTGCTGCCAAGAAGTGCATGTAAACATTTATTGGATGAATCCTTCCTAACAGCACTTGAAAGTAATAGTGAAATACAGGCTTGTTTCTTGTTCTGCTGAAGGCGAAACAAGATTTGAGTTTCTGTGATTGAATTGCATTTCAGACAAGGAAATTGAACTTCTCCATCAACTTTCTTGCTGTGAGTTAACATCTGGATGTTCTAGGAAGTTGGGATGAGAGACTTTCCCTGTTTGAAAGGAAAGAAACCATCACACTAAAGAAGTCTACAGATGCAATTGTCAAACTCCTTCATATAGCCTGCATAATTTTTCACTAACAGCGTAGATTTTGACCTCTGAAATTGCTACACAGGTGTCAAGTAAAGGGGAGGAAAAAAAAAGCAAAGCAGTCCAACTATAGCACTTGTGCTATGCATTTAACCTGCACAGCATTCGTGGAGCAGTGAGGACAGGGTGAAGCTTTTAGAGAAGTTCACCATGAAAAAGTCTGGCTTTTAAACTCAGGAACCTGACAATTTTTAGGTCGCCCACTCTCCTGGTTGATTTTAATGCCAGCAGTCAGAAAGGATAGATTTCCAAGTTCAACTGCTATTAGTATTGCATATGCAACAGTGTGCATTAAATGGTTTCTGAAGCAAGTGAATGGAAAAAAGCAGCAGCATTGTGAATTTTCAGGCTGCTGTCATACACGAGAGTAGCTCAGACCTATTTTTAATGGTTGTGGCATTAATTAGGAGTTTTTTGGTTTTGGACTTGTTGTATGGTTAGTGATCTTTGATGTTAGCGAATTAACTTTGGCTTTAATATGTGCAGTGTGTGTAATTGGCTATTTTTCCTAGTGAGTGTAATAATTCCTTCTTTTATCAATTTAAAATCAAGACATAGGTGTCCTTCCAGTGGGAATGAAGGAATGACAAAATACATGTAATTTTTTCCCTCTTTTTTACATTCTAATGCCATATCATAGCTATTTCTCATATCTTTCTTTCCAAGTGAAAGTCAGGTCAAAAATTCTTGGCAAAGAAAAACATTTGATTGTCATTTCAACTTTTGTTTTCAATAACATACAGAGCATAGCAGAATATGATATTATTTTTACTTGGAATCTTAAAAGTGTGTACTTAAATCTAGTGCAACCACCTATATTATTGACTATAAAGAAATACATTTGTTTTCCCCTCTTCAGCAATTGCATTCACATTTTAGGGGGAAAAAAATTCTTTTTACCAATTGAAACGAGCAGTCATCTTTTTTGAAATAGTGTGGGTGGCTTTTCTATGCTGATCAAAATATTGAAGTGCATCTAGCATGAGTAGACTGATGTGGATGCCTAGTGAATTAGAAAATATAAAGCAATTAGAGCTAGCACAGATTGTTTCTGTAGCTTTAAAATGCTGCATTTCTTTTTTTCTATGTAATATTTCTATTTTCTGAATAATATGTTGGGTACAAGTATATGGATGTATACTTGGATACATACAAGTATACAAATATATAATGATTGTACTGCATTGATTATCAGGAACACTGTCAAATAAAACAAACAGTAAACCAAATTTGATTGCTTTTCATGCTCCTGTGAAACTTCTGTTCTTGCACCTGTCGAAGATAGGAGTGAAAATAGGAAGAAGAAGGTAGAAGTGCTAGAAGTTTGGAGTGTGCAGGGCTGTGGAGCCTTTGGACAGCACTGCAGTGAAAGTGTACATTGCTGGAGATTCCAGAAGATCTGAGTTAGGCTGGAGACTCCCTCTGTTCACTGCTACAGGACATGATGGAGTGTGTTTTATAATACACTCCTTCTCTTCTGAGAAATTTATTTCAAATATTTTTAACAGACTAAAAACTTTCATTTTCGTTTTAGCAAGTTAACCACTAATTAAGCAGAACCTCAGCCAACTCTGTTGAAAGGCTTATAATATACAAACACAGGTGCAGGCAGGAGCAGCTTGACATGTAGATAAACATGTAAAAACCACAGACAAAGGTAACTGGCAGATTGGATGGCTTTGAAAAGACAATTCATAGTATCATTAAACAAAATGATTAATCATAAAACATCAATTAGATGTTTTAATTTTTTTTTTTTTGGCTTAGCTTTGAATGGTAAATTTGGAATCCAACAGAGAGTAAGAGGACTGCTTTTGTGGAGACTATGGAATGAATTAACATCCTTCTGTTCTTTTAATGTCTTGTAAACCATAATTCCAGAATCATAAAGTGTGTAACAAGCTATTTGCACAGTCATTAGGTGACTCACAAATTTGATACGCTGTGGTTGAGACTTTGAATTTTGTTTGATTCTTCTTCTCCCCCTGGGGTTGAATAGAAATGCTGTGTGATGTGCAGTGGGATATGATGGAGTTGCCCTCAGGGGAACGTGCTGGGTTGATTTACATGCCTGGAGCGCTGCCATGGATGGCCACAAGCTCTTCAGACAAGCAAGAGAGGCAGTGGGTGGATTTTGGCTGTTCAGGACACTGGTTTGGAGAATCCATTGGGAAGCATCCTTCATAACAAGGAGGTGCAGGAAGGCTGGACATACTTTGAGAAAGAAATCTTGAAGATGCAGGAGCAGTCCATCCCCATTGTGCTGGAAGATGAGCCAGCAGGGAAGAAGACTGACCTGGCTGAGCAGAGAGCTTTTGCAGGAACTCAGGGAAGAAATAAAAAGAAGCTTAAGGCTCAGGAAGATTACGAGGATGTTGTTAAGTCATATAGAAAGAAAATAAGAAAGCCAAAGGTTCAGCTAGATCTCAATCTGACCACTGCTGTAAGAGATAATAAGAAGTGCTTTTATAAATAGATTAACATCAAAAGGAGGGCCATGGAAAATCTCCATTCTTTATTGGATGTGGAGGGGGAGCACTGTGACCAAGGATGAGGAAAAGGTTGAGGTACTTAATGCCTTCTTCGCCTCAGTCTTTAAAAGAAAGACCAGAACCTTCAGGGTAAGCAGCCCCATGAGCTGTAGGCAGGACCACCATAGGAATTCTTATTTAATGAATATCTAACAAATGCAACGATCCCTAAAAACTGATTTTTTTTCCTTCCTTCTCTTTGTAGGTTTTAACGCAAGTGGTTTATGGAAGTAATGCAATTCTGGGAAAGAATGTTTGTGAGTTAGTACAAGGCAGAAAATATTTAGGGCTCTCACTGAAAGCTTGAACAGCTTGACTCTCTGAATTGTTGAAATTATGCTGGAAAAACTGTTCACATGCTTGTGCTGTTCTGGTACTTAGAAAGGACTGGAAGTGCTGTTTCTTCAGTTTCTATGTGTCATTTCATCTTGTTTGGCTTCCCGTTAGGTTTAATCTCACAGTAAAAACGCTCTATAAATATAAAATGTGCTTAAGCTTTCAAATTCACGTATGAGAAACAACAGAAAGCAAGGCAGCTAGTTCTGCTTTCACCTGTTCCATTCTGTGCTGTTTTCTGTACCTCCTCTCAGAAAAACACCTCACATAGAATGATATAAAGGACTGAAGGCGTTTTAATCTCTTGAGAGAATAATAAAGTGCAGGAAAAACATCAAATATTGTACAAAACAAGAATTCAAACTATGTGGGATTTATTCCCAATTCTGCATTTTTTTTTTCTATGAGATTGTTATTTTTTATTTATTTCTTCTCTCTTTTTTCTGTTCTTTAGAGTCTATTTATGAAAAATTCTTGAGGGTTCAACAGTATTAATAAACTAGAAAAAATGCTTCTCATAGGAGAGGACATCTCTGCTGTAGGGGTAAAATGTGAGCTTAGCAGACCAGTGGGAAATTGAGTTATAAAAGTATCTAAAAGACAGCAAATTAATTGCAGGACTAGAAAAAAGCTGCTTTTTGGTTTGGGGTTAATCTGAAATCTCTATTCTATTGCAGAAAAACAGTAGTTTATTGTCCAGAATCCATTCCTGTTACTTTTAGAATATATTTGGATTGAAATGAAATTGAGAACTTAATGCCCCTTAGCAGAATGGTCAGTTGTTCTCTTCAAACAGAATGAAGTAAAAAAGGACTAATCACCCTCTTTCCACAAAGCACATCAAGCAGTTTGAGGCCTATAATAGTTTTCCTACAAATGTATTTGAAAGACCTTCATAAAAATGGTATTTTGAGTATTGGAATTATTGCTCTGTATTGTTTTGTGGAATCCTAAAATTTAGACCGTATTTTATACTCAAGAAGCTCTTCAGAAATTCGGTTTTGGAATATGAAGTGATCTTGGTTAAATACGAAAAGTGAAGCTTTACCTTTTTTATAATTAATGTTAGCAGAGAATGAAATTTTTATGCTTTCCTTAAGGAAGCACTAAAAGCCATACAAGAATTTTTTTTACATTTTATATGGACATTCTGTGTGAATGTGTTCATGAAAACATCAGACCTCCAAAAACTCCACACAAAGCCTATGCATACCCATAACAGCTTTTTTCATTAATAGAAATCCATGACAGATCCAAATTTAAAACCTGAAAGACCTTGAATGTTCTATGTTTAAAAACTGATTGACGACACATCTGGTTGTGGAAACCACTGTAGTGTGTTGAGTCACTTCAGCTTTGTGGTGTTGATTTGTGAAAATGCACTGTGAAGCAGTCAGGAATATTTAAAACGTGGAACAGTCCTGCTGTCAAAACCAATGGATCTCACCAAACCATCCCATGAAATATGCACGTTGCAAGCTTTCTTCCAGAGTTCTGCCAGCTGAAGGTGATTTAGGTAGTTTATATGTTGTATGAATAATGTATTCCCCCCAATGCCAGAAAAAATACCAAGTATAGCAAAACCTGTTTATTGTAAGTGACCACAGTAAAATAGAAGTAATTTCTTGCACAGCTGATGCTGTTGACAGAGCAGGCTGCTTTCAATATTCGCTTGAACAGTGTAAATTCTACATTGTGGTGTCAAGCAAATATGCTGGGAAATATAACAATAAGATTTATTTGGCAATGACTCTTCATGAAGTACAAAAGTATAAAGTGTAAAAGCTATGACGCTGACAGTTTCGGGGAGAAGAAAGTCATCAACTATCTAAAATCATTAATGTAATTGTTTTTTTTTTTCATTTCTTAATGAGCACATTAAGCCAGGTGACATGTTTAATCATTCCAAATGTAAATGTATCGGTCAGAGAAATGCTAAATTAGAGACATTCACCTTGGTTATTTAATTTGATTATGATTTCAAAAAGGGGAAACAAGTGGTGTTTAAAATTCAGTGTGCGCTTGAGTTTCTTGACAAAAGAAATCAGCAAATGAAGCTGAAAGTACTTAGTAAGATTGGAAATATGGAGAATGTGTTCTGTAGAACATAGTAATTAGCTGAATGCTTATACTTAGGAAAGTGATTTAATGCAAAGTAAAACCAAAACTCCAACCCCCTCAAACCTCAAATAATTGAATATGTTTTAATTGCTGAATTCCTGCTAAGTGTCCAGTTGCACTCAGTAATCTTCACTTTATGGAACCTCAGCTAATAACCCAACTGTTAGGATTGGAAAGGACCTATGGACATCATCCAGTCCAACCTACCCTCTGACATTTAGGCTTTAATGTGTAAATGGATTATCTTCTAAAAATTTGCCAAAAAGCGGAAATCACTCTGAGTGATGCTCACCTATGGTTACCTCAGCATTGTAACACTGAATATGCCTGGAGGTGTCCAAGGCTCAGGCTGGATGGAGCTCTGAGCAGCTGGGACAGTGACAGATGTCCCTGCCCAGGGCAGGTTGGTTGGAACTAGATGATTTCCAAGGCTCCTTCCAACCCATGTCACTTTTTGTGTGGCTCAATACCACTTTTTCTGTTATCTGCCCGATCAGAAAACCTACTTACTTGATGTGAAAACACTTTCTGTTGCTTTTTCCCTTTTCTTCTCAATGAGCAATTAAAAAAAATTACAAATATCTTAGAGCAACGTACTTCTGGTCGTGGGTCTGTACACTACAGGAAGCCACTCAGCTTATCTAGAAGCTGCAGCCAGGCTTGAATCTGGAAAAGAGCCAGGATTTTGTCATTTAGTCTGAGGTAAAACAGCAACTTTTGAGCAATTGTAGTTCATAAACTGTTAAGGAGGGAGGAAAAAAATACCACAAACAAACAAAAAACCAACCCAAAACAAGAAAAAGAAACCCAAACTCAAGCAGAGGAATTAGTAAAAGCTAGATTTTTCCGTCTTGGAGTATTGTGAGATGCCAACTAAATTTCCTTATAAATTTTAAGATATAAACTTATTTTTCAATATTTTTAATATTAAAATTAAAAAATTAAAATATTATGGTCTAACTGGTGATTTGAAATATCTCATCTTTTTTGGAAAGGCATCTTTTCTGTGCCTTATTAAGAGTTTTTCCAACCCAGAAACTGTCAGATTTCATGACTGTACTTTAGTAACTGATTGTAGCATATCAAGCAGATTAATTAGGATCGCACATATTTCTCTGTATTTATTAAATAGGTTTTCAACTGCATGTACATGTGCTGGTTTCCAGCTCTTTATGCCTATGGTTCATTTGGCTGGTAATTCTATTTCTTGGCCCATAATCTTCAATGTGTCATCGAGTTTTCTGGCAATAGAAAGTTGCGACTGAGAAGGATGTACTGATGGGAGAAAACATTTTAAAAAATAACATGAGCTCCTGCCGACTTGTGGAAGTTCTTGTTCAAAGAATTGTGGAAATTCTTGTTCAAAGAATTGTGGAAATTCTTGTTCAAATGTGGAAATTCTTGTGCTCAAGCTTTGGCTTCCTGCAGGATGGTGGGTTAGTGAAGAGTGATGATTTCAGAGTAAATGACTGCCTGCCAAGCCACTCTGTCCCTATTTTGGGGACCAAGCCCTTCAGACTGTGTGACTCTGTACAGCTAAATACAAACACTCAAGATAAATACACATGCAAGAATGGCAGATCTTTTAGCAGAATTATTTTAGATCTATGCAGCAGCTGCACAGGTTTTATCTTTGCCTACCGATGTAAGCAGACCTTTAAATTTAATTGAGCAAAACTTGCTGGGAGAGAACTGGGCATCCATGGCCTGCCACAAGACTGAAGAAGAAAAGAAAATTCTAGATATTTCTGGAGGGAGGTGGAGGAGTAGAAATATCTTGTAACTCTATGTCACAGACATAGTAAGATTGTGTAGCTGTAAGAAAATTATTCCAAACACAGGAGAGAAAACCCAGCCTGCTTGTTGTCCACTTAGCACGTGTCAAATGGTTTTCCTGGTCTTCACTCTGACAGAGGCTCCTGGGGGTTACAGGAATCGCACTCTGTGTTTTAATAAATCCAATTGCATCCTGCTGCTAACAATGCTACATGGAGAAGGGACAGTGCTCTGCATCCAAATGACTCTCCAGCACACAAGGAAGTGAATGTCCCTGAAATGGTCAAGGAAACTGCAGAGGAATCCACACAGTCTGCCTATTCAGGGCTGCTCTGTAGGAAAGAATGAATAATGCTAGAATTTGGTATAATCAGCTGGGTTCCTAAATGATGTGCTAATTCGGAAGGCAGAAAAAACAAGAACTGTGGAAGCAAAATGGAAATTGAAACAAAAACACCAGCTGTATGAGTTGATACTACTGTGAAGGGTGTTATTTTTTCTTTAAAGAAGTCTGCAGTGGATTTGTGTGCCATTTAGTTTTTTAAAACTTGTTATTCCTCAGCAGGCATTCTCGAAAGAAAGGATAATCTGCTACTTCATCAGTTATAGTGAGAAATCTGTGTGGTGTGATTAACTCACATGAACCTGCAATTAATGAAAAGAGAGGTTTCCATGGTAAAACAAAATAGAAAATAAAAAAATGCTTTGACTACTTTCCTTTGCTCATGTTTGCTCTTACTGATCTCAGTGGAATTGTCCTGACCTACAGGGGTTTATATCTTTATTTGGTATGTGCAGTTAGAGACATGAAATACCATGTGAAGAAGCACTAGGATACGACTTTTAGTATTTCTAGTACAGGTTCAGTGAAGCAGAGAAAATGTCCCAAAACAGGTTCTTTCACCTGGTGTGGAGGTGTGTGATTTATTTACAGTTCTGATTTATTTACAGTTCTGCACAGACAGGGGAGCTTGGTGGCAAATCCACAAAGTCAGCACAAGAACTATAAACTTTTCACTGTTTATATATTTTAATAAACAAAAGCAATAACGTTCATTCGGCACAAGTTACCCAGTTCTCATTAATTTATATTCTCTCTTCTATTGGTTAGTATTTCTCTCACTTCTCATGCTAATTATTCTGCACACTCTTTCTCTTTTGAGTTGTGAGTTTCTTGGTCAGTCGCTGTGATCTTTCCCTTCCAGAATTACCTTTCATCCAGCCACAGCTGATTCAGCACAGTTGCTGAGTTGTCCTCATTGGTTTCTTTTTCCTTGCTTAAGTCAAAAATGCAGTTATTTTACCTTTTGCAGATAACTTTTTTTTTTTTTTTAGTATAGTGGGAGCACATCATGTGGAGANTTTTGGTATAGTGGGGGCACATCATGGTGAAATTAGGAGGTCCTTTCCCCCCCCCCCCCAAAAAAAAAATACCTTTAGCTATGAAACTTTAATAATTGGGAAGCATGCAAGCTTTCCATATTGCCTACAAATGTAGCCAAATAAGCACCATGGGTGAGATTACATTTGACTAATTTTTGCTCCTAGCCTTTGCTTGTCTTTTCCATGCAGTCATTCGGAAGGACAGTGAGGAGAGCAAGGATTTTAATTTACAGAATTGGAGCACTCCTCATGTACTCTAAACTGACTGACCTTGTTTTATCTGACCTATTTTTTCCTTTGATGAGAGGAGAAGTTGATTTCTCGAGTGAAAGGACAGCTATTCTGATGGAAATGAGTAAGGTAGGAGGAGTTGTGCTCTTTTGAGTCAGCAATTCCATGAGCAGTCAGCACTTAGTCTGACAGCTCCAAGTACAATTTCTCGACATATTCTATTAATTGACTCGGTAATTTTTCTTATTGATAACTTTGAAAGCAGAACAACGTGGGCATTAAGCAGTACCAAGAAACTTTGAACACTTTGAAGTTGCAACTGAGTAGAGAGAAGTTCTGCACTTTACACTAACTGAATACCACCAGCTAGATGATAATGCCCAGACAATAATTCAGAGATAAGTTTTAATTTCGACAGTTTACAGATAATTTTATTAAAGCCGTGCAAAGTTTCTAAACTTAAATGGATTTCTCGAAGGTTTCTTACTTACTAGCAGTCTATCAACACAGAGGCAGGTGCAGATCCTTGGGAATGAAATGGTCACATCAGTCAAATACAAGTGAGGGGTTTTATTTTTCTCATTTCCAACTGAGAACGGCATTATTAAAACCTCTTCTATTTGTTCAGAAGCCCATAGATCTACAGTGAGTGGAGCTGTATATCTATTACACACAGTACTGTAAAGATTAATTTTTCTCCTCCGTTGTCTGCCAGTTCAAATTAACAGGTTGTTAGTTTATCTGTGATAAATGTGCTCTATGGAATGCAATGGAACAGTCTCTTAATTTGAGCACCTAGCATGGTGTCAGCCTGAATATCCTTCAGCCGATTTAATTAGCAAAGCTCCATGTTAATCACTTTTCCATTAAACTTTCAGATTGTGTGAGGAAAAAAGGAATCCCTTCACCAAACAAAAAATTAGAATTAGGCCTGTGATAACAGTAACTTACATGGCTGTTTTAGGGAATGTGTTAAACAGTTAATGAATTATTCAACTCTAGTTGTGTGTAACACATTTACAGATTTTAGTTAGCTTTCCTTATTTGACCACCCATACTAAATTATACTATTTCTTGCATATTTATTAGTAGAAAAGGGTTTATTAGCAAAATATATTCATTACTATATTATTTCTTAGAAATAATAGCAGTGTTTTCTATTATATGATTCCATATATATATAAAATACATCCCCAGCATATCACCAGACCCATTTTCTCAAAATCTGCCTTAAATTTCTCAGTGAGATGCTCTGGGCTCTTCCTGCAGTCAGTAACATGTCTGGACAGCAAAGTAGATTTGTGAGACAGATTTATGCTGCTGCACAATATTCCATAGTGTTGCTGCTTTATAGTGCCCCAGGCAAATTCCCTGGCAGACCAGAAATGGTGTTTGCCAGTTTAATGACTTTTTCTCTTTATTCCAATTTCTTTGCCATTTCCTCATAGGTGGAGATTTGGTTTTTGGGGGATTTTGCTACCTATTGAGTGACATGAATGTTTTTTGGCTGAAGTGCACAAAGGAAACACATTACTTTGGTTTTCTGGGGACTTTTTCTTTTGCCTTTCAGGCACATGGTGTAAGTCAAATATTCACATATGGCTCACATTAGAAAACTTCCATTTAAAATGTGAATTATTTTTAGTGTTGTAAAGGTTAGTCATACTTTAAAATTAAAGTAAATTGTACTTTTAAGCTCCAATCAGTTTCTATAGAACTAAATTGATGAATGTGCATCCACTGCTATCTCTAAGAAATGATAACCTACAAAGTCCTTGTGTTGCATATAACTATATTTGTTGATGGAAAGATGAACTATCAAATTTATTTTAATAATATTGTGTAGCTTTTCTGCTTTGATGTTCCAGTTTAAATTGACATGTGGAATAATCAAGCCCATATGTTATTACATTAATTTATCTTAGCAAGTTACTTAGATTTTGTAAATATTCCATATATTTGCACATGTCGGGAAAGGAGAGAAGTAATGGAAAATATCTCCTAGAAAATATGGAAAGACAGTAATTTCCTCTGACTGTAACAGTTACACATCCTCTATCTGATATAGCTTATCTTTTTTTAGCTGATATTTTCCTAACTTTAGGGCAGTTATAATAACCAAGACATGCTACGTGGGAAGCCTGAATTAAGGTAAGCTTTTGCATGTAAAGAGATAGTCTGAAAGCACACAAACGAGAATTTGCTAAACTGGGGTGTTTGAACAGATTAACAACTATTTAATATATATTCTTGAATATATTGCTTATTATTTTGCTGATCTCAGATTTGGTATGAATAGTTTAATTTGGGGATTTGAACATAATGTAGAGTCAAAGTAAACCCACTGTAGTGTGAAAATGTACAGATAATGGAAGAGATTTCTTTATTTCTGTCTGCATTTATCTGAAATGTGAAGAAATAAGCTAAGTGCATGCAGGTGTGAAGAAATGAAATCGTGTGCAGCTCACACGGCTGTGTTTAACAAGAATTCTTTGGTTTCATTGGGTGTGTACAGATGTAAGATTGTGCTTGCACAAACATGGTAAGAACCAAAATCACACAAAACACTACTCAGATTTTGTGTCGTGTCACACTTCACTGCATCAGTCACATAAACAGATATTCTCATTTAGGTGTGTGGTTGTCCAGAGTTTCCTGCCCAGGGAATAATGTTTCCTCAGAAGTTTCCATGATTTTAGTCCTGTTCCATAGATATTTCCTTTTTTTTTTTTTTCTTTTTTTTCTTTTTTTTTTTTTTTTTAATTTCCTTTTGGCAGGGTAGTGAAATGGTAGCTCTTGAACATGTACATGTGCCAGGAATATTAAGCAATGCCTTCAAAATAGCAAATTCACGTGCATTCAGGGAAAAAAAAGGAGCTCAAATCTTCTCTGAAGAGTAATGAGGACCTATATTTCCATATATCCTTTCTAGCCTTTGAAAGCCACCCATATATTTCAGGGTTATATTTATTAGTCTGAGCACTGAACTTTCTAGGAATTGCTTCTCTCTGTCCATTCTAAAAGGTCCTGGAAGGTTAGGACTTTCTTTTTCCTTTTTGTGTTCTCCATCTTTCACTGTTTGTGTGAATATTTATTTCTTTCACAGATTCCACAGCATCTTCAGAGGAAGGATTAGAATAATTAACTGTGACCAGCAAATGATGCTCATTTACTACATAAATTTTGAAGTGTCTGAAAAGCCAAATTCCCATTTGTACTAACTGCTGTGTAAATAAAGCTGTAACTTACTCATTTGTCTGCTCCAAAGAGAAAAGAGGCAAAGAAGGAGAGCCTAGCAGCCAGCAGGGTGGTGATTTCAGGCAAAAAAATAAATTCTGCTTTCTTGGACGAGGTGGGATAATTTATTTAATTGATATAGGAAGCAGAAGAGACCATGTACCATGGAAGGTAAGAAAGATAGAAATTATGTTAGAAATCTCCGGATGTTTTACCTGATTTTTGTACATGTCATTATGGATAACACCAAAGACTCCCTAGAACTGTTGATGACAAAGAATAAGCACAGTACCAATAGTAAGAAATTTTAAGAGGTCCAAGAGAATTGTGTTGTAAAAAAAAAAAAAAAAACCACCAAAAACATAACAAAAGACAAGAAATGGCAAAAATCATCAGCGATTTCTCCCATTTGCCTTGCTTTTAATTTTCTTTGCAGAGTGTGTGTTGAGGCCAGCTCAAACCCATTGTTGGTGCTGAAAACCTTTGGTTAGTCGCTCAGTTTTAATACCCAGTGTTGGGTATTATATTCACCCTCATCTCTTCCCCCTGCTGCTTTGGCTAATTCAGATTTTCACACATTTCTGATAAACTGGTGAAGAAACATTTATCCCATTTTTACCACTGCTGCCATTTACGTAGAGTCATCGAATGGTTTGGGTTGGAAGAGACCTTAAAGATCATTTGGTTCCAACCTTCCCCACCATGGCTGTTAGTGGATCTGGTGACAGAGGTGAGGTTGAGCTCTGCTGGTAAAATTGGATTTGAAGTTTCCCGAGACGTTCTCGTTTAAATGAATTGAGCCGTGAAAAGCACAGCCCTTTGCTACTGTAAATGACATTAATGCAACCGTAGAAAAGGCTTTCGTTTTCTCAAAAGTATTTAAAACCTATTTTCCTTTGTACTTTATACACTTAATGTGTTTTAATTATGTGTTATTACTGTTTTATGTAAACTTAGAATTTCAGGATAACCTCGCTATTGTGTAATTATGTTATTTTTCCATCCCTTTGAAAAGGTTTTTCCTTAAATGATAATAGAATTTTTTTCCAAATGGTTCAGGACAAAAAAAATCCTTAAATACTGCAACGAAATGCAGGGTAAAGTGAAGTTTACAACATTCTGAAAGGGTATTCAATTTTTTTCACTTGTGGTTAATGGCACTGGGAAAAAACATTAAAGGAGATGCCTAAAGCTGTTGCAGCTTTCAAGATGCAAAGTATTTTAAGGGCATCTCAGCGCACAGTGAAGGAGACCTGCTTCGTGCAAGTGGCATCTGCAGATCCAGAAAGGACTCTGGATCTCTTGGAGTTTCATGTCTTTTGGGGGATTTTTCTAGTGGTGCATGGAGAACAAGTGAGCCATCACTTCTGAAGATGTATTTCTCATTCCCTTGTGCACTGTTAAATACACATGTCATCCATGATAGAAGAATTAATCAGACTTTTTGGGTCTGAACTTTTGCTTGAATAACTTGGAAATTTTACTGGAGGCACTTTATTTTAGGGTAATTTTTTTTTCCTTTTGTATTTTATTTAGTGTCAGTATTTTTTGTGCCTTTATTTTGGCTTACATAGTAGTTTTTCTCCTTTCATTGTCTCTGTAGTCTTTGTACTGTTCTGTCACCTCTCAGTGTTTTCTCCAGTAAGTTGGTTTTCTTCTTCAGCCCATAGATCAAAAGGCTCAGACAATTCCATTCCAGAGCAGTATTTGGTTCATTTGGATCTAATCCATAATAATAGATTAAAAATCCTAGGATTTCCATCCACTGGGCAGCTCAGAATTTCTATTGTCACAAATTCTGGAGAAAAATCAAAACTAGTCTAATTGAAAAAAGAAGTGTCAAAATGCTAAACTATAAATGGAAAAAATTTTTATTTAAGTATTTTTGATCAGAATTAAAAACTTAATTCAGGTGAGATTAACATTTAATTGTGAGAGTCTCTTACTCCTGGTTCTTCTCTTATAAGGGTTGTTCTCCCTTCAGCTCATTAAGCTCCTCAGCCAGAACTATTAATTCTGGGATAATTGAGAGCAGCAGAATGAATGAGATGTCTCATTTGATCTGCTGATGCTGATATTACACTTCAGCTGTTGTTTCCTGGAGGAGTTTACAGTTATCATTTTAATTTTAACTGAATTAGAGAAAAATGTCCATCAACTGCAAATCTGCTGCAGTACATTGGTCCTGGCTGGCTTTGCTTGAGTTAATTTATATAAAAGAATTTTAAAACAAGAGAGAAAGTAAAATCAATTCCATAGGTCATAGGCAGGGTTGATAGCTCATATGTTGGAAGAAAGGCAGTGCTTCTACTCTTGGACAAATATTACTCTTTTTATGATTCTAGACTGAGATAAAACAGTAGGTGTGAGCTTCTCAGATAAGAAATTCAGGGTGAAGATCTTATTCAGATGATAGGTTATTGTAATAAAGTTTTTTTTATCACTTTTTTTCTGCTGTGCATTGGAAGGAGTAATAATAAGCAAGTTCAATAGAAAAAGATCTGGTGCTCCCAGAAAGAGACTTTACAATATCATGAGGTGAGAACGTGATGGAGAGAAAATATCTGTATTTTGTTGCTTAGAAAACTGGCATCTTTGATTTTATGCTGAATA
>VZRM01009107.1:313180-380323 GCA_013397955.1 Grantiella picta | reverse complement strand
TTTTTTTTTTTAATGCAGGCTTTTTTAATTGTGTCTTCATTAAAATGAAGGAAGAATTTAAGACAAAGTGAGCATGTGGAAGAGGGAAAGAGTTCCTCATGTCTGTGACTAATAGGGCTTTCTATATAGCAATATTAGGCACAGCTCTTGGGTTTTATGTTGGCACAAAGTCATAATTAGTCCAAGCTGATTAAAAAGCGTGGAAATTCTCCTTGTACAAGTGTCTAACTGCTCACACAAACTAGAGGATGGTCGAGGTTGTCTTCCTGCTCATTTATTTCTTGGTGATTTACCGCAAGCTTCCTAGTAACCTTTTCTATTCCCAACATAGCATCCCAGTTCTGCAGAAGACAGATCTGTCTGCAAAAGGCACATAAACAGTTTTGGATCCATTCCTAAGGTACTTCTGCTGAGTCTCTTCAGAAGATAAAATGCATAGCACTCTGTCACTTAGATTGGAGAAACGTGAGTCAGTATGCCTTCTGTTAAAGCTCACATTTCAGCCACATCCCTTCAGAGTGGGAGGAAATCAATACAAACCAAAATACTTCTCCTGAAGCATGTAAACAAACTTTAAGTATCTAATAATTGTCAGTGATACGTGACAAATTTTTCGTTTGTGTTTGCTTCCAGTATTCTACTTTTTTATCCTCTTCTGGGGTAGAGTTTCTCAGCAGTAAGATCAGAGGTCCGAGTTGTTCACTGATAGTAGAAATAAAAACACAGAACGATGGAATAGTTTCCAGTCTTTCAACTTGAATCAGGAAACTTGCTTTCGTGATTTATCCTAGCTTTCTGTCTTGTATATTTTCTGGAATGACTAAGCCTTGGAGGCAGCTGTTTTTGAGCTGAACTCTGTTTTGCAATCGTGCAGCCATCCATTTTTGTGTTCTGTGAGATTTAATGACTGAAATCTGTTGAAATAACTTGCAGTTCTGGTTGGGGTGTTATGGTTTCTAATCTCTCCTGCAAATTCCTGGAACTGCTGATCAACAAGGCAAATGGTGACAAATGAAATATTTGTTTCATGAGGCATTGCATTCAAGTTTCTGCCCTGATGAGGAATACGTGCTTGCATAGAAAAATAAGATTTCAACCCCCCTCAAATTTTTCCTCTAAAATGGAGCACAGTGTGGTTTTACTCTTCTCCAGGACTCCTTGGCTTGCTGTACTGCTCAAATTTTGTTACTGCATCTGTATTAACTCCTTGACTATATTTTAAATGGCAATCCTAATCAAAGATGAGGTTGAATTTTTATAGCTCTTCAAAAGTAAAGATGCCTTTTTTTATTTGTGAAGATGATTTTATTTATAGACTCACTGCCCTTTATAATTTCCCTTTTAGCTACAGAGTGTAAAAGTGTACCAGACTATTGAACTTCTCCTTATTCCTGTGTGAAACATTTGCTGCTTTACCACTCTGACCTACATTTTTGATTTTGGGTCACCAGTTGTTGCTGCACGTTTTGTTTTGCATGAATTGTTGCAAATTATGCTGCTCATGCATGTGTATGATCTTAAAATAGTTGCAAGGTATTGGCAGCTATGTCATTTTCTGGTACTGTACTGGAAAGAATGGCATTTCCTATATATTGTTGTATTTTCATTGACTGAGGTATAGAAGATCTTTATCTGAAAGATAAAGGGTGGCAAAAATCTCTTCTGTTTCTATTTTCCCATAGATGCATAGGAATTTCAGAAGGAGCTTAATAAATATTCTGATAAAGTTCTCAGATTACAATGAAAAACTTGAGTAACCAATGTGGGAAGCTTTTTTGGTGTGTTTTTGGGTTTGATTATTTTTTAATTCAGTGGGTTTTTTTTTTGTTTGGTTTGGTTTGGGGAGAGGGGGCATTGCATATTGTAAGTGTAATAGTATTTTCAATATGGTCCTGTAACAAAAAAAAAAAGAAAGAACAGCATTATGGTTTCATTTCCTTCATTTGGTACAACAACAGATATTTTGACTTCAGTTCTTCATAAAATATATCAAAGTGTTTGAACTCCACTGTGCTACTTTCTGTTACACAAGCTCCTAGATGATGCTGTTTAATTTCCTTTTAAAAGTAGTGTGAAAATATGCAACCATCATCCTTGCCTGAAGGGTGTTTGCATATGTGCAACACCACAGCACATTATTTTAATTTAAAAAGAGCTCTTCACATGGCAGGATTCCCATTATTCTGTCTCTCATACGTCCATCACTGGGCAAATGACGTGCAGGCAAATTCTTCCTGCGGCCAACAGTTATTTTGATTAAAAGTAACTTAAAATCAGTGCTAAGGGTAAGCATGGCACTGGAAATGAAAACAGAATATCTTCTGTAAGACCATCCTTTGCCCTCCTGTTACTGGAGTTCTGTCAAGAGTAAGAATTCTGTGTCACAGCAGTAATTGATTACATTAGTGCTTTAGTAATTCTGTCGTGGCCAACCTGACATAAATCTGGCATGACTAGATGCAAAGTTAGACTTTAAGTTAGGAGAAACTGGAGATGTAGATATTAATCTAGATAATTTGATGGCATGATCCCTCAGCAGCTCACTGAAGGTCTTTACTGAGTGCTAAGACAAATTCCATACAGAGATCTCTTGCTTGTCTGGATTATAAACCAAAATTGCTAACTCTCGAGGCAGACATGGTTTTACACCCACTGCATTTGTGTAATGTGAATAATAAAATGGATTTTAAATAAAATGTTGTATGCAGCAGGAAATAGATCTACAATCAACATCCAAATTGCTTGAATAATATGGATTTATGCTGAATGCACAGTTATTGGGGCTGTTTAATTGATTAAAGGATGCTACAACCTCTTAGATTTGTTTATCTGGGCAAAATATAAAATGCTGCCTTAAAAATGGAGCAGTAGCAATGGCTTAAGTGCATGTTAGCAGTCCTGGGGCTGTGAAAACTCTAGGGGCTTGAGAAGCTCTGAACTTCACAGCCTTTATGGATGTCCATTGTCAGAACATTTGGAAATGTTTGTTTAAAACCAAGAAAAAAGCCTAAACTAAAAACTGAAAGGAAAGGAAATCTATTGAACATCCATTCTAAATTTGCATCCTACTGTTCATCTGTTGCATTTCAGTATCATATTAAAAAAGATGTTCAATACTGCAGCAGACTTAGTTATTAAAGCAATGTCATTAAGTCTTTGAGAGCCATCTGTCATTAAAAAAAAAAAATAGAAGAAACTTCCTGAGGAATCATCTGCATCATATTTTTAGAGAGAGTCAATTTTTTCAGAGAAGGACAAGACTAAGAAACTAGAAACAAGCTTCCCAGCTGCAAGATCTATATGTGGAAATGTGTGTGTTTATGTATTTACCAGCTCTGAGATAATCAGATTACTTCAGACTGAAATTCTCAATGCCTAGCTTTTCCTCATAGACATCAAGATTTTTTTTCCTTAATATCAAGATGCAGCCTTTCTTAATTTCTAACAGGATGTCAGGGTGTTCTGACTGACTTTGATTGTTTCCTAGGAAAGTGACACCAACCAGTTTAAATATAGCTTTGGCACAGAGCTTGACAGCGTGCTAGAGCTCAGTAATGTGCTTGATGAGCATTTTAGGAAAGGATCACAGTTTATATATAGCTCCTGATATAATTAGCATATCTTTGCTTCCCTAGGAGGAGGGAGTAGCAGCAGCAGCATAAGGTGATATTTTCGGTTTTGTGGGGTGAGGCTTGGTCTTTTAAGGTTGTCACTGGCCGAAGTATCAAAGGAAAAAATACTGGAATAATGTAAAAATTTCCCTGTGTGTTCTGTCTTTTGTGTCTTTCTGGGACGTGCTGGCCCAGACAGCCATTCTGAAGCATGGATGAGGATGTAGACTACTGTCCTAAGGGAAAAAAAAAATATTTAACAATATCTGTGTACAATCTTGCCTTTCAAAAGCACCATCACCACCTTCTGGGCTCTCTCAGTTTAGTTGCTGGGTTTGGTTCAGACCCTTTATTTTCCTTTCTTCCGTCTCTACATGTCTTTTGGACAAATGGGTTTTTTGCTTGAGTTCATACTTCTGAAGGACTAAAAAGGGAAGAGAAACTTGAAGAAATTGAAATCAGTGATTCTAGCTGGGTGTATCTGCAATTTGTTTGTCCACACGTTAATTTGACTCTGCTATGAGATTAATAATATAAAGTGCTGCTTATCAGATTTTGAGGATGCTATTTCTCCATTCAGAGCCTCACAGACCTGGGTACTTCAGCAGATTCTTTAGCAGAACTGATGACATTTGCCCTGAGTTAACCACAACTGACAGCTCTGCAAATTTTCCCATTCACAAAAACAGTGTAAGTGGTAAATTTACAAACAAGTCTGACAAGGAGTCAGGAATTATGAAAGGAAATTGCAAATTGATTATATTATTTCCAATGTTATGCACGAAGGCTGAATTTCTACTTTTTTTTTACTTATAATAAATCCAGCTGACTTTTTCATTATACGAAAACACTTCACGCTGAGTTTCTGAACTCTTTCTTCAAAATTATTTTCATCCACTTTTTTCATTGTAATTTCCATAGAGCTGCTGATCTGTATTCTTTTCAGTGAGTAAAACATGATTCTTGCAAAAGGGCTTACATGGCAGCAAATCTCATTCCAGTTGGCTTTAATAACCATGGGTTGTGTGTTGAACTTGTCAGATGCACCTTTTAATACAGAATCTGATGACTGTCAGCTAAGATTACCTCCTCAGGAGGGTCCTGCAAGGCTTTCAGCTGAATCCTGAAATATTTGCTTTCATGTTTTTAGACTTCCATGTGTGCTCTGCTAGGTTGAGTGATAGATTTTCCTGCTTTCAGTTCTTTTTGTAGAGAATCAACAATGATCCATCCAAAGTTTGCTCTGGCGCGTCTAACCATCTCTGTTTTCTGAATACCAACAGTATCTTTAGAAATTACCTGCTTTTATGTGTTTTATTATTATCCACTTATTTTGATTCTGCTTGGGTACTTTTTCGACAATTCATAGCACTTTCTTAGGTGATGCAAGTATTAAGAAGTGCTCTTAAATTCTTAACTCGATATAAGCAAGAAATTCAATCAGATGTCAGTAAATCATAGCATTTTTAAGGCTGGAAAAGAATTTCCAAGATCATTGAATCCAACCATCAGCCCAGAGCCACTATGTTCAGAACTAAACCATGTCTGCAAGTGCAACAGTTTTTCTTTTAAAAAAAAAGCATGTTTTCTAAGTTTTTGAAAGGTGTTGCAAGTATTTCTAGGTTGTGACTGCTGTGACATTGATCGTGTGTCTTCTGTGCTGGTGTATCATGAAACGTTAATTGCTAATTTCTAATTGTTGCTTCAGGTGTTAATCAGCGGGATAATTACACCCTCAATCTAGAGCTGATCATCATTTAGGGAATATGCATATAGGAAATTTTAAAAAAAAATAAAATTAGAGATCTGAGCATGTGCTCAGTTGTCACTTTTGAGTATCTTCTAGAACTCTGGTCAGAAGTCCCAGACACTTCTGTACTCTTAAAAACATGAGAAGGTGGAAATTCTCATCTTGTAGCAATGCAAATACACAGCAAGTTCCACGTTCTTGGTGGAAGAATTAACTGTATGGATATATAGAATAAAACAGTTATAATTATCACTGTTGATTTGAATTCAGATGTCCCAAGCCCTTGATTTCACTGTATTTTTACCAGCCACTAAACCTTTAGGAACATCATAAAATTTTAAAGGAAGAATATGATGAAAATAAAAGCTTGAAAGGTTCTGAGTAAAAGATCACATTTCATTCTCTAAAGCTTTACACATTTTTCTTAAAGCCCAAACTAAGAGAGTTTTGCTGGTGACAGCCTTTAGCAAAAAAAAAAACCCAAAAAAACAGCAATACTTGATTCAATTACTGCAGTGGAGTTCTCAGATTACTGAAGTGGAGTTTCCAGATTTGCTGCTGAATGGACATGGAAATATTCCTGACCTAAATTTATATCTGAGCAAGAAAATTATTGATACTACGGTACCCTTGAGACATGTAGAAATGAAAAGACAACTTCGAGGTCAAGTCTTCATTTCAATTTCTAATTCAGTGTATTTCTTTAACCTCAAGAAAACTCATGAGGTGTAAAACATTTGACTTCTAGTGTGATTCTTTTAAGAGCTGATGCGTTTGTACTTGTACAAAAAATATTCAATACAAAGGGCAGCTGTCAAAAAACTATTATATAATGAAGCTAGGTTTAAAATTCTGGTTTCAAATCTAAGATCTTAGTCCAATTAAATGATAAATGTCAAGTGCCCTTGAAATCGATCTTTTTTGAGTCAGGTCACCTTTCTGGGAGCTATTAATTTCATGATGACCCACCAAGTTATGAGGTGATGCTTGAAAGTACAGAGAAATGTTGTGTAATTCCACGTTTTCCATTCGCTATTTGCCATATTTTCAAACATGTATGCGTTTAGTCTTCTGATATGAGAATACTCAAGGCAGGTAGCAGGGCTAGTAAAAATTGCAACCACCTTATAAACCTTATAAAAACTGATTTAGTAAAAACACAAAAAACTTTTGTGTTTTTCATGATGGATGGTTTTTGTGGATTCCATGATGTACTTAAAAATACTTCAAAAAAAAGTGTATTTACATGTAGTTATAGGTGTGGTTGTATCTGAGTGTGTATTTATACACATACATAGACATAGAGTTCGTGTTCCCCAATGGGAAAAATGTTAGGATTCATAGGAAAAACTAATACTTCTGAATGGTTTATGTGAAATATTGTGCAGTTATTTGTGAACAGGTGCGTTTCTCCCATTGAATGCTGCAGAATATCCTTCCCACAGACTGGCAGAGGGAGGTTGTGTTGAATTCAATATGCAAAATGTCAGCATTTTCCTGAGAAAGGAAAATGAGTGAAGGACAGAGGGCTTGAAACAAGATTCCTCTGTGCAAAGCCAAAACGGGCAGAAATAGAATATCCTGCTGAGCTGACTAACAGAAACTTGCAGGTGTTTTATACAGATCCAGATGTTATGTTCATGACTGACAATCAACAGTGGTCACCTTGAGTACTCCTGCAGATGTTTTCATTGTTAAATTTGGGAACATCTCCGCTTCAGTGTGTTCTTGAATTGTCTAAAGAGACTTGAATTTTCGAGGCCCAACGTGAAAATCAGTTTGCTTTGAGCATTTCTGTCGGAGCTGCATTCTTTAATAACCTGTAAAATAAGTTCAGGTCAAACTTATAGCTTTACAAGTATTTTCAGTGAAGGTATTGCTTCTGAACTTGTGTTTGAACCCTAACCTCCTGTCTGTTGCAGAAATCTGGAAGGATGGCTGTGTAGGAAAAAGCTTTTGTTCATGTATATCCAGTACTGAATTTCCCATCTCAGGGAAGGAAATGGAAGAGGCTTATTGAGGATGAAATATTACTGGGATGTCTGTGGTTCTTAAATTCATGTAAAGGTAGGGAAGAGTCTTACAAGAGGAGGTTTTTTATATATATATATTACATATATTTAACTTCTTTTTAAAGCAACTTTATCTGTCAGAGCAAATATCTGCTGGTTTACATAGCTTTGTGGATTAAAGTTTCCTGTGGTGATTTGGTTGTTGTATTTAGAAATTATTATTGGGCAGCATGATTATTGTATTTAGAAAAAGTATTTAGAGGCCAGTCTTGTATATGGTCTAGTTCTGATTAGCTCAGACATCAGTTTAATTCTGGTTTGCATTCACTAACTCAGAGGTGCTTGTGCTTTCCTTTGTTGGTTTTCCTTCTTTTTATTTAAATTTAAAACAGTTTATAAAAATTATTTTTGGAGAGTGAAATAATGCAGCCTGTATTTCATCCTGTTGTCAATCCAAAGTTTTCTAACAAAAAAAAAAAAAAAAGAGAAATTGAGAATTATGCAGATTTATATTTCCTGCCTATTTCCACACCATAATTGCTTGGACTTAAAGCAGGCTCAGGGATTCCTAATTTGCATAATATCATATTAGCCTCCTTCATTGTGTTCAATAGTTCTCTGAAGGTGTCTTTCATCGCCATGGAAATCATAACATAGTCTGTTTTCAAGCTCCTGGCTGTATAGAACATAAAATTGAGTTCCTTGAGGTTTAAATTGCTCATCCAATTCATACTGGATGTCAATTCATACTTGTCCAGTGTACCTGGAATGCTAATTTTATCAGCTGTTTGTCCCTCTGGCACCTACAGGCTGAGAACATCTGGACTGGGCTTATGTACAAAGTGTTTTGACAGCCAGGATCTGAATCATTAATTAACAGATGAAAAAAAAAATTAGCCTTTGCACCTTTTGGCATAAAGTGAATAATAAATTCCTAGCTCCTGAATAGAGTGCAGTTGTATTTTCTGCTCAGCTGCTGAAACCTTGAGGACAATTAATTTTTCTGTATATTCCTTGATAGTGTGGTGTCCCTGCTTTGGTGGGTTTTTGGGAAGTGCAGATGGATTGTGTATGAACTGAGTGCAACAAAAACAAAGTGCAGAAAACCTGCTTAACATAATACTAGGTCTTAAAATATATAATACATAATATTAGTCTTAAAGAATGTCTTTGGTATTGACAGCAGTATTGCATTCGGGATTGTAAAAATAGAATGGACAGTAGTTGCTAAAAGAGAGCCAGACATTTTCATTTTTATTTTTTTAAATGAGAGTTCATTTTCCTGTTTTTTCCATGATGTTTACATCAAGGGTTTGCCTAGATACTTACAATTCTGCCCCACTGGTGTATAAAAGAGTAGCTGCAAAAAAAGCCTGCCAGGCCTTAGGGTTCTGCTTTCTGTACATATTGTCCTCACTTATACTTTATATATATATACTTTTTTAAAATATGATGCCTTTCCGACCGTTTTCCAGTTGTCAACTTTCAGAGAAAGCATTTGAAAAGAAGAGGCTAAGAAAGCACCATGGGTGGACTGAATTGGCAGGAGCTGCTTCACTGGGTTTGGGTTACTGTGGAGGTTCTGCAAGTCACATTTTATAGCAAAAAAATATTTTATTATATTTAATAATCCTAACAAGAGACTGTAGCACCACGAAGAATTTCTGTCTTGCATTTAAAACCTACATCTTACAGAGCAAAGAAAGCTTCCTCCTTGAGTTTGTTTCGTTAGACAAAGATGATTTCTATGAAGGATAATCCCTGTTAAGATTTCATCTTTGAAGCCATCAAACCCAGAAGCTTCTCTTTTCCCACTCAATTTTTTCTGTTAATGTAAATATTTTTCATGTTGTTGTTATTAAAAATCTACACTGTATAAGGTAAACAGCTTTGCCAGAGATGTTTTAAGCAAAAATTGTAATCAGGATTTACAGGGCAAAGCTTAAATGCAAAGATGAGAATATTGCATTTATCTGGGAGAGTTTCAGTTAACTAGACAATTAGATTTTTTTTGCTGGAACCAATTTAAAATGTAGCTCCACACCTCCCTCCACTAAAAAAATAATTATGCAAACAGCTGTATCAGTAAACTGTTTCCTTTTTTTTTTCCTCTGAATTGTGTGTGCTGAAGACTCTTAGCTTCACAGATCATTTCAGACTAGGCAGTGGAAAATGAACCATGAATGATGTTTTGAACGTCAGTTTTTGAACACCCAGGGTTCACTGATGGTAATTGCTTCAGTTTTATTGCATTATTAACAGTAGCATTAAAATACTTAAACTAGACTATCTGAACTTAATAGCCGACTTTAAAAACCAGATTCCAGTGTGAGTGATGATGGGTGAGAATTTGACAAATCCTTGGAAACTGGGAGTAAGGAACTATTCAAAGATCTCTCAAGGAAGTATATAAGCTGTCTGAACAAAGCACTAAAGCAAAGGCTACAAGACTTAGGAAAAAATGCACATAAAGTTAATATTGTAATTAACCCCTTACCGCTGCCCTGTTAAAAATAAAACTCTCCCCCACACTCCTTCTCCAACTTTTGGATGTTTTATACCCGCCAAAGGCACCTTGAAAGTATTTAGCTTTGAAAATTTGCTAATGGTGAATGCCTTTGGTACAGTTTTTATTTTACAATGCTGTGGTATTGCTGGTAGCAGAGTGCTTATGGCACTGCCAGTCCTTCCTTTCCCACAGAAAACTGTTTTCTGTATAACTTTGTTGGAGGAACTCTCTGAGAAACCACACTTGAGGTGCTCTTTAGGTATCTTTTACAGAAAGTGAAGGTTATTATTTTATAGACAGTTCTGAGCTATGCCAAAATTCAGATTGCACATTATGTGGCAGACATTAACTTCAAATACTGACTCCTGTAGCTGTTAAATAATGAAAAAGAGGGATTTGCTTTCTAATTTGTAGATCTGAATACAGAGCAGTGCCTTTTGAGCTCTTCAGTGCTTTCAGAATTCGGGAATAAAATAATAATTTTTTAAAAAGAGTGGAAGAGATGGACAAAAAAAAAATTTGGCCAAGTGAATTTTCTTTTAAATTACTTATCAATATTTTATTGTTTCGTAAAGGTTTGTCATACTAATGAGTGACGAATAACTAGAAAGACTTTTTTCTCCGTTCCTCAGACATATCATGCCAGGATTTACTGCCAGCTGGCTGTCGATTTCCTAAACCTTTCTTCCAGCCTTACTCACCTAAAAAGAGCAAAATGATTGAGACAATTGTTTATCAACCAGAGAGTGACATTTGTTTTTCTTACCCTGAAGGTATATTGGAGTCTTGGTGTTAGTTCATGCAGTGAAACGTGTGTATCAAAACAAAACAACCTCAGGAGTCTGAAAGGAAACTCTGCCTCATTTCCAGGCTTAGGAGTTTTACAAATAATAAGCTCGTTAAGCATCTCCTGTTTTGAAGCATGAACTTTTTAATGTAGGTTCGAAACAGCAAGGTAGAATGATAATTAGTTCTGATTCATTAGCTACGACATCCTTGCCCTCTGCCATGTGACAGAATCTTGGAAGGTCTCTCTGCTGTACAGGGTGTGGATTTGTCCTGGGTTTGAAGTTCAATAGATGAAATAGAAGCTGATCAGTTATTTCAAAAGGTGCGATGAAGGAACTAGTGATCCCATCCATTTATAGCTGGTTTGCTTTTTTACAAACTAGCCTCATACACTGCAAAAGGTTCTCTTTCAAAGAACCATTTGTGAGGGATATTCGTGAGATAGTTGTACTCCTGCCTTGATGAATGCTTAATTCTCTATAAAGTGTGAGCCACATTAGCAAGAGCTGCAGTGTTACCTGTAAGTGTTTGAAAACTGTGTTGTTTTGCATTATCATCAGAGATAAAAACTAAAGTATCTGCAAATATTACTGCAGATCTCCTTCACACTTATAACTGGGCTATTCAATATGAGGGTTATAGCTCTTCCTCCGTCAGTTTTACACATTTGTTGATAATTTTTCCTTCCAACAAGAGCCATTTAGTAAATCAGATCAAATTAAAATGATTTTGAAATTACTCATACCTCATCACTTAATGCTGTAACCTCTCTTTACTCATATTTTTCCAGCTTGGAGTAAAACTCTGGGTTCCTTCAGAAGATGTTCTATTCAGCACAACATGTAGTTTTCTTTGGAAAATATCAAGTGATGCAGCACAACCCAGTATTGCATTAGTGCCTGCTTTGTGCATGAAGACACAGCAATAAAAATAGTGAGAATGGCTTCAGGGGCAAGACTAATTCAGCTATAAACAGTTAGAAATTCAAAGCTGACCCTTTAGGAAGAGACATTGCATACATCTGTTATCCTGAAGCTAGGTGTTAGTTTAACAGGCTGTGTAAGGAAAACCAGAGAAATGCTGTCGTACCTTGGGTTCAGAAAGTCAAATGTGTAGTTGCTACAGAAAGGTGCATTTCTCATGACTGTTTCATGCCAAGGGCTATGAGGAAAGAAGTGAATGCTAAAACTGTTTCTGTTTTTTCCCCCTACATTCATGAAATTCATCGTAATAGAAGCATAAGCATAAGAATTCCAAATTTTTACTTACAATAAAGACAACAGATAGTCAGTTAAGCAGCAATCCCAGAGTTGTGTAATGACTATCTAATTTTTGGTGACTTTGCCGCTAGTTTTGTAATATGAGCAGTGAGTGTGACCCTACAGAGCATTTGGATCTGTTTCACTCAAATAGAATTCAAAAGGTTCTGCCCATGCTACAAGATGCGTACATAAAAATCAATTTGTTTAATTTTCTTACTGGAGAGTGTGTTACCAAAAAAAAAATACTGTTTTTATATAGCATTATTTCTGTAAAATTCCATTAAGGTATTTATAATATTTATTACTCTTAATGTGCTGAGTTATCTGGGACTTTACTGATGAGAATGGAAGATCTTGACTCGTGGCAAAGAGTTTCTGTGATGATTGCCACAAAATGTTTATTAGGTTGGTGTGGTGATCAACAAACTTTGACTTTAAAACCTGACTTTGGTTATTAGCAACCAGTTTTAATACTAAGTGAACATAAATTATTGATACACAATCATCAGGGAAGTTGTGCTGGGTTTTGCTTGCAGTATAAAAGGATGTGGGAAGCACGGGAGTTTGAATTATGAATATCCAAAGGCTTCAATCACAAATGTCACGTTTGATTTCTGAGATGCAAAATAATGCATAATTTTGTATGTGCAGACATTTTTTTCCTAAATTCCCCCGACTGGGAGTGTATAAATATATCATCAAGGATCTGCATCACCTCTGCTTTTCTGAAATGTTCGAAATAAATACAAGGTTCTTCCCATGACAATGAGTACTACATATAACTAGAAAAGCCTGGGTTTGTAAGTTTTCAAATGTTTTCATTTTGGTCCCCAGGAAAAAGAAATATAAAAGGAAATACCTCGTATTTTGGCTCAGTGTGGTTTTAGAAATATGTATGCTTGTACATAGAAAGGCTCTTTTTCCCTGATGTTCAATTCTTTTCTTGGTTTCACATAAGGAAGTGCACCAGGTGGAAGGAACAATTGGTCTGAAAATGCAGCTGTTATTTTCTGATGGTTTTGTGTTTCTCAGAATAATAAACCACTCACAGGGGGAGAGAGCAAGCAGTGATAGAATTATCAGAAAGTCGATGCTCCATCTTTTGCCATCAGCACAAATAATAAAATGCATATGTTTAATACAACTTTCACCTTGTAAACCACTAATCCCCTCCGTATCTAATAATACCGTAATTTGCCATAATTAAAATCCTTCGTGTTTCAGTCGTATGTCTGAGTATAAATGCTCCAGGGGAAAATACACCACTCTGAGCAAGAGGGGACTTGTCCTGGGTAAGTGATCTCACAATGCAATTGCCCTTGAGAGAACCATTCTGCAGTTCAGGTACAAGCTAAATCAATAAACCCTCCAAATTGCCGTTGAATTATATAGGTTATACTTGTTTTCTAACCATCTCAGAATGTGCAGTGGTAAACAGAAGTGCCTGTTTTACAGCCTCCTGAAACCTGGCTACTGTTCCCTTTCATTAGGGGAGTTTATAACGAGGTTTTGCTAAAGCCTGTGGAGTTTCTCACAGTCCTGCTGCTCTTTGTATTTCCAAGTAAGAAGGGAAGGCAAGCACTTGTACCAGGAAATAGCATCTTCCCCAGGACTCTCTTTGTATTATCCCAGGTCCAGCACCAGCAAAATCTCAATTGTCTGAAGTTCTTGTTTAAATTACCATTTTTAGCTCACTCAGGACTAAGCCACTATCAGAGAGAAGTTGAACACAGGTTCAAAATAAATTATGCAAGCTTTTTCTTTATTTTTTTTTCCAATTTTTTACTATTCAAGCAATAAGTTGCTAAACATTAAATATATTTAAATGCAGCTTGGCCATCACCTTTTGTGTAGGTAAATCCCTGCACATTTACTGCACAGGAGCAGCTTTAACAGAGATGAGAATATGTGTAAACTAGCTGCCCTAAATATTTTCATAATCTTTGTTTCTCTTTTTGTGGAATTAGGAGGATTCTTAAGTCATACCTAGGGTTGTTCAAATTTCAATTCGATTCTAGAACATCTTTTGAAAGGAATTCTTAATTTAAAATTATAAATCAAATTCCTACATGAAAATAAATAATCCTTAGAATAGAATTACGAAATCTGATATTTGGGGCTCTTAGAAAAGCTGAAATTCTGCAGACTGGAGGTTGGACAACCTACACGCTATAATGTGGAAATTTCTTGAGAGGGCATTTAGAATACCTCAGCATTGCTACAGTAATGCCACAGACCATCCTTTCCAATTTTGACATGGTTATTTTGGAGATCACTTGGGTGAAGATCACAAAAGACATGCTGAATGTAGAAAAATGAGTGACAGTCATGCTAAGAAAAGTTCTACATATATACAATTTAAGGAAGTTTCCTATTTTTCAGTTCTAGTCTAGTAAAAACGTGCCGAAGACAGAGTGAAGAAAAATCTTTTTCTGGAGAAATGATATATTGAACCATCATCTCTGCATATATTGTGAATTTCAGGCATGTTCATTTACCATTCCTTGAAAAAAACTGCATCTCACTAAACGTCTTGCTGAAGAATTTAGTTCTGTAGCATTTGCTTCCACTGAACCAGCAGTGAAAATGCCATTCAAAGAAGATGTGGAAGGAGAAGGAAAAATACCAAATGCCTGGATACATCTGTTGTGTCAGTCACAAATCCTCTGAGCAGCTTTAGTTCCATAGATCTTGGTGCAGCACTTCTGTCACTGAGAACCTGGCAGAAATAAAAACTTAGGAGTGAAGTTCCCTTCAGTTCCATCTAAAAACCATCCCAGGTGCTGGCTGCTGCTGGAGCCATCTGCTAAGGGACAGCTTCGTGTCTGGGAAAAGGGAGCTCTGCAGGAAGTGAGCTGGGCATTTGCTGGCAGCATTTGCTTTTTAGATCTGCTTGTTAAGGTAGCTGCATTTCAGCAGTCCAGGAGGATTTTCTCAACGGCAAACACGGATTTGACTGAAACTTGACAAGCTTAGCACTTGATTTACATTTGCCGTGTGGTAAATTTTGCTGTTTCTTCCTTCCCCTGTAATTCTTGTCACGGTATAGTCAGAAAATAGGTATTTTTCAATTAATTTGAAAGACTGTAGTGGGAGGAGATAGAAACATTTGTATTTGCACTTGGTAATGTTATTATACATTATTCTGGTGTCTTTGAAAAATCTCTCATCTATCTGTAGTTCCCGTAGAGTCTCAAAAGAGAAAAGGGTGAAGTTGTGAAGGCAGTGATGTTTCTTCATTGTTTGGAGTCATTTAAAGATGAAACAGCCATGGAATTGCTGTCCAAATGCAGGGATGACATGCAAATGTCATTTGTCTTTTTAGTTTGTCCTTCTCCTCGTCACAAGAACATCAAGACCTTGTCCTGGCAAACAGGGTGATGTAAACAGGAACCAAATGTGATAAGCGTTGGTATGGTCTGTGGGTCAACAAAAATTACAGCTACTGAAATGACAGATGAAAATCAAATAACAAAAAATAAAGTTTTTAACTGCAGTAGGCACTGGATGGATAAACACTGGATAAACAGTGAGAGCACTGATGGAAAGAAGGGGCCAAATTGCCTGGTGTTTTGTCATAGACCTGAAGTGTTTTTCAGAATAGAAATATTAAGCGTAAACCACCAAATATTTAATTAAGAATTGATCTCAATCTCACCAAAGTCCTACACAGCAATAAGTTCCCAAATGGATGGATGTAATGGTGATTAATAAGCATCATTCCTATTAACCTAAAATTACTATTATAAACATAAACTTTTGAATCCCAAAGAAAACACAGAATTAAACCTAATGTAAAAAAGCAAAGCATGCCTGTTTGGCTGATTTTTCTATCATGTTATCCATCAGAGTCTATCCATCCACATGTTTCTTCACATTCTGTTTCTTCCGAGACATTACTGATGACTTATCAGGCCACAAATATCCCAGTTTTTATTAGGCAATTAAATTTTATTAAGCTTAATTGTAGGAAGACTAACTTCATACAAACTTTATAAAGAGAAAAATCAATGTGGTTTTAGAGCAGCTGTTACTTATCATGTATCACTTTTTAATAAACTTCAGTTGCAGTACATTTTGGGAGGAAACAGAAAGAAGCATTTAACAGGATAAAGAATTGTTGAATCAATATCCATAGCTCTTTATGTCATCTGCTGAGAGGATAGACACAAAGTAGACACTGTGCTGTATTGCAATGTGTCTGCATACAGCTATTTCTGAATAACTTCCTGTTATTTCATCAGAGAGAATTATATATCTCTTATATAAATTTGTAATATTTGGCAAGTGTTAAGAGAAATAATTTTGCCTTTATTTCCCTTTCATTTGTTTTGCATTTCTTGTTCTTTAAAATGTATCCTTTTTTTTTCTTTTTCAGCATTTCCCTTTAATGTTTCACAAGCGAACAGATTTTCGAAATTGCCAGTTCTCTTGTTTCCTAGGTACTTCCTGTTCCTCATAATTAATATACACTAGTTGGTTTACATTTTGTTACTCCAAACTTCCCTCATGTATATTATGTTGAAAGCAATATAGATTAGAATTGTATTTATCAGTGAACTTTACTGAAATAAGTAATTAAATGGAGAAAGAGACTTTCAGGAGATACTCATTAACAGTTTTGTCAAGTAAAGCAGAAATATTTCAACTTTGTGTCAACTGAAATTATAATTCAGACAGAAAGAGATTTCGTACAATTTTCTGTAGATTTGATTATGAAGTTAGGTTTTATTTTTTTAATTAAATGTGACAGTGTCCATCAAAATGTAGTACTGTCCATCAAAATTAAATATAAAATTCCAAAGCAGCTACGTGACTAAATTATGCAACTAGCTGTACCAGAAATTGTAACCTGACTCTATTGTGAGAGATGTGATCTGAGGAGACATTATGAATAGTGCTGTGTTTAAGGGTGACAGCACTGAAATCTTAGTCAAAAGTTTTAGATGTGCAGTGGAAAATCAGACCAAAGTATAATGGACATAAATGATGAAGAATAGCAGAACTGAAAAGGGTAATATTGGGGAAAGAATGGGTTGGTGTGCAAAATTTAAAGACTAAATCCAGTAAAACTCATGAAAAATCATCTCTACAGGCAGAGGATAAGTCCTTATTTATGCAGTCTGTATTTGAATAGTTGTAAAGAGTTTAGGAATTTCCTTTTCAGAAGATATCCATTCCATATTACAGCTATATAAATCCAGTCAGGATCCTCTGCTGTAGACACAGTGCCTGCTGAATGACAACTTGAAGAAGGAAGACACACCTATCCATATATATATATATCCTATCCATATATTTGGGAGGAGGAATTATTTTTATGTGGGGTTAATCACACTCTCCCTCACGTTAAATCTCTGGGGTTTCTTGCCTGTGCACTTTTCAGTGGATGAATACAGCGTTTTTCTTTGGGTCATATTTTCAGTAGCATCTTGTCCATGATGATTCCACTTGCTGTTTCATTTCCTGGGGCCAGATAGCTCTGCCAGCTGCAAGTTTTCAGAAATCTCCTTCTGCTCGTTTGCTCGTTGATGGGAACTGACAGTTGCATCTTTTCCCTGATGGGTCATTGATTTTACACTGCCAAGGATCTGCCAAAAGCATGCTAGGTTCTTTTGGTTTGTTTACAATGAGTGCCTTTAGAAAATCAGAATAAATAGATGCAAAACGCCTGATTCGTTACCATGCTGTTATATTAAAAATCATTTCCATTTCGTTTGATTATTGTAAAATTTTAAAGATTCTTATCTTCAACTTCCACGTGTGTTGACTTAGAATTATGATTAATCTTTTTCTCACTTGAAGATAAACCAGATTCATGTGCACACTTCCACCACCAAAAATACCCCCAAAAGATCACTTTAGAAACACCTAGGTGATCATGCACTTTGCAAGTGTACTTTGTAAGCAGTTATTTGTTACAATTTGTTACCCTCTCATCAACTTAACTGATCTTCTTAGAATTTACAGTAGAATGTCCTAAACTAGTAACTGTAATTAGAGCATAATTTTTTTTTTTTTTAGAAAGAGGAGCTTAAAAATATAACTGATGCATGCTTGCTGAAGGAGACGTCTACTTTAGTTTGTCCTAAACCACAGACTTTATTCCAATTTTTTTCTTATTTTAAGGGCTGGGGTTTTTTCAGTCAGGGACATCTGTGTACCAGAAATAATTTAATTCTTCACAAAATTTTTTATTTCAAAGTCAGAATAAAACTTCCATCCAAGCTCAGCATAAGCAGCTTGCACAATTTAGAGATTTGCTTCACATGTTGCAGTTGTTCTTAATTGGACAAATCATCTTGTTAGTTAATCAAATTCACATGAGTGTGCTTGTATTCATCAGGACGAAATTTCTGTGTTTGTGATGACATGTTTTGTAACTGATGTGTTTTCAAATATGAAATAAATGTTCCTGTGCTGTGGTGAAAGTATTTATTTTAGATTAATCTAGCATTAGCTTCAGAAAATACACTGCTTTTTGTAGAATAGCACAGCTGCAGACTGTTGACATGTTGTTGTGGAAAACTGATGTCTGTGAAACCTTCCTAAGAATGCTTATCAAATGCACCTGAGACTAAGATTTGGTTATTTAGGATTCGAGAAGGGAAGAATAAGAAAACCAATTGACCACAGATCTTTCTTTAAACCCAATCCTGAGAATCCTGTTAATACGAAGAATGCCCAGGCAGCCAGCCACAGGATGAAAGGACACAGCCTTAAGCTGTGCCAAGGGAGGTTTAGGCTGGACATTGGAAAAATAGAAATTCTGGACACAGAAGGAGTGATTAGGCACTGGAATGAGCTGCCCAGGGGAGTGGTGGAATCAGAATCACCGTGCCTGGAGGTGTTTAGGCAAACACTGGGTGTGGCACTCAGTGCCATGGTCTAGTTGACAAGGTGATGTTCAGTCAGAGGCTGGACTCAGTGATCCCCAAGGTCTTTCCCAATTTAGTTAATTCTGTGAAGTCTAAAAGCGAAGATTTATTCAATTTTGTTGGCAGTGTTAAAGTTCTTGAATAATCTAAGTGACTCACGATTAGATCACCATATTCACAAATTTACCCTTTTTCACTGGAGTTGCACTCTGTTGGTTTAAATTACACAAGTTCCCAACGCAGAAAGTGGGGTGAGCCAAACAGATGGACTGATCTGAGGGTTTGCTGGTTCACACAAAGCTGCAGATCTGCATTTCACTGCATCCAAATGTATGGGTGCTGTTCTTGGACACAGTGCACAGTCAGAGCTTGATATCAGAGATAACATTGCCCAGAAGAGAAAACCTTCGAGACCTAATTGTTAATAACTCTGTCTTGTATCTTCATTCCTTCATTGCTAAAAAAAATAAATCTTCTAATAGTGTTACAACCCATCCCTGAAGGCAGGATAACTGAGGTTCCTGTTAATATATATCCCTTGGGGTGGATTGGAGTGAAAGAGCACTGAATGACCAGTTTATATCTAGATCAGAACAGTTTGGTTGCAATGGAAAGGAGGTATGTACCCATTTTGATTAGTATTTATAGTGATATAACCATGTAAAAGTATAAATCTGTCATTTGAGAAAATCTCAAAGGAAAAGAAAGGAAAAAAAAAAGGATAAGTGTAGCTAGTGGAGAGGGAAGAGAGGTAGTGGGGAGGAAAGAAATCACTGCCTGTGGATCCAGTGATGAGATTTGATTGTTGCAATTTCAGTATTTGTTGTTAAAAGTGATGGTTGCTGTCTGGGTCCATCAGGGGTGGGGAAAGCCCACGAAACAAAGATTTCAGTGGGTTAGGATGCATTCAGGTTCAGATGGGAATGCCTAGCCCCCTCCCCTGGGGAGTTTTAACCCTGTGGATCATGCACAGAAGACCCCAGAAATAAGTATTGGGGGAATTTTGGGGTCATTGGTGGTGGCAGGTGACATCTGTTCCAAACCGTGGGGTGATCTGTCTGTAACCAGGTGCTTCCTTTGCCACAGTTTGCCCCAGTGGGGATTTTTGTCCAGCTGCATTAACCAGGATGTGCTAACCAGATCTCACCTCTGCCACGCCCGAAAGTGGGACTTTCCTGCCACGAATTCCTCCCCTCTGTGCTCATCAGAAGCTCCTGCTGTGGTGGCTTTTCTCATGGCAAGTTCCTTCTGTGGCTCTGACAGAGTTTGAGGCAGGAAAATGTACCCTTTAAATCCTTACAAACGGTGCTGGGCGTTTGACTTCATTTGTGACTCACTGTGGTTGATGGGCTGTTGGCTTGTCATCTCCACCTCTCTGCACAGTGGGTCATAAAAGATAATATGGAGGAAAAGGTATGTGCATGCATCATTTATATAAAATTTAATTTTTTAATTCTGGGAATTTCCTAGTTTATCCAAATTGGTATTTATCAGGCATTAGAGCAAACCATGTGCCAGCTGAACATCCATGGGGCAGCCTGGGATGGACAGATGACCATTAAATGCTCGAGCATTTTTTGGGGGAATGGCAGTGGTACCTCCAAGGGATTGCTAAAACACAGCGTCACCACCGGCATGTAATTTTGTTTTTAAAACCAAAGCCCAACGTATCAGCAGCAAAAGGAGACCAGCAGGACTAGCACACGTTTTCCTGTGGTTTCAAAAGGAATGGAATCATGATCTCGTTGAAACTACCTGATCATTTTAGCAGGAGGGAATTCTTCCTTGACTTCTGTCCATGGGCAAATCAAACTGGGAGTATTCTTTGAAACTTGTCAGGCTGGCTACACATAATGTGACTGCTGAGGTGAGCCAGCAGGGATACCTTTTTTAAAATCTCCTGGTAACAAAAAAAAACCTGCAGGCGTTCCTGTATTATGCAGGATATTTTATTTATATTGCAGGTAATGATGAGAATACTTATATTTATCATGGATTCTAGCACTGGCTAGATTTGATTCATATTGTTTATTTTATACAATTTGATACAAAAAATATTTGAACCAAACCTTCCATGTAAATAATGCTAAGTTATGGAAGCTTCATGATTATGGCTTATAGATTTTCCTGTAAACCTGCATGGGTTTGGCTGCATGACCTCTATTAGAGCTAATTTATGTTTGGTCACAGAATTATAAAATGGTTTGGGTTAGAAGTGAACTCGAATTCCAATCCCCTGCCATAGCTAGGGAAACTTTCCACTAGACCAGGATGGTCAAAACTCCATTCAGCTGGCCTTGAGCTTATGTTTTGATAAAATCCAGTTCTCCAGTTATTTTATTTTGAGATTCAAGTCACTGTCATCCCTTACAGTTACTGAAAGTATTATTTAATAGAGAATAATTTTCTTTTGTCATATTTTGTGAGCTGCACGTTGCTAAAGTAGATGGTACTGATATTAGATAAGATATTTAATTTGATTTCCTGAGTTTCTTTGCTAAAGTGTGTATTCAAAGTGCTTTAGTGTTAAGATTCCTGCTAAACCTCAAGGTCTGGAATCTCTTAGTAAAATAATACTAATGTGCTACAAATCTGAGATTTTTCCTCCTTTTTAGAACCAGTGGTACTGCAAGAAAGAGAAAAAATAAAGTGAAATTGATAAAGGAAAAGATGTTTTAATTCACTGCTTGGTCTTCCTCAAAACAACAATTTTAAGTGAAAAAGTGTGTTGCATTAGCATTAATTATAAACTTTACCTGTTTTTCTGAAATGCAATATGAGAGCTGGATCTGTATTTCATTCAGCCTCAAGTAATACGAATTGGATTTATTTTATTGTGGATTTTCTAAAAACTTTGTAAGGTTTCACTCCAAGTAAAAGTTACTATTTTGAAAAAGACAGAATATTTTTTTCTCATCCATTGATTAATAACTAGGTTTGATTCCACTGAGCATATTTGTCATTTCTAGTTTATTCTGTAGAGAGGTTTAAGTGAGGAGAACTTATAGAGGGAATTAAACTTCACAAAGTTCAAATAGGGTTTCGGGTTGCTACACAGTTCAATTTGAAATCTGTAAAGGGTGTTGGAATGAACTAAATTTGGGTGAACTAAGATGTGTTTTCATATCTAGAATTGAGTAATGCTTTGAGGTGATCTCATGCTTTTATTCCTTGTGTTAGACAGGGCTATGAAGATCTGGAAAGACAGCTGAAAGAAGTCTTCAAGGAAAGGAGCAACATACTTCACCAGCTGTTAAAGACTTCCAAAGAACTTCAGGGAATTAAAGTAAATCTCCAGGTTAGACTCTGTCTCAGTTTCTGTAGGATTACTTACCTCAACATTTTCTTATTGGTATCTTTAAATTTTTTAAAAAGTGTATTTATTTTTTTAAAAATCATTAAATATATGAATAATTATTATTTTGTTTATTTTGTGGAGCTTGTACTTAACATAAAACTGATGTTTTCATGGAAAATTTTATCCCAATGTGTCGGGGCCTTTGTCAGCTCAATAAAAATAAAGCAAATATGAAAACAGAACATAGCAGAAGGAAGGGAAGGAGAAGGAATATGCAGTATTAACAGAGTTGACACACGTTTCTACTGGCAGCTCCTGCAAAGGATGTCCTCTGCTGCTGCAGGTTGGATCTTTGCTGCTGAATTCCACACTCAACCTAGTTTAGCTGCTCAGTTTCCCTTCCTGACATTTCCTGCAGGGCTTTGCTTTGCAAGCTCAGCTGACAAACTGTTCTAGATGAGGCTGAAGAAATCTCTGCATTTGACTTTTGGGTATCATGGTTAGGCTGAAAGGGCAACAGATTAACTCCCAACTCAAATCAGAGGAAAAAGCAGATTGAAAATGCTGCTCTGGATTTGAGGTCCAGATATACAGCTGTATTTTCCCAGTGAAGTCTGTTGGTCTGGTGAAAACATTTAGACTCATTATCCATTGAGATTTGTATTTCATGGCATTTTCAAGGAAATGATTTTTCTGACAATACATTTTTGTCTTCATTGATGTAAGCTAGCTGGAAAAAATAAAAGGAGAAGAAGCAGAGCAGAATACTAGTGGTGTGTCTCAGTACTATGCAATATATATTTTATATATTATGCTATATTTTCTCATGTTCCAAACTTCTTTGGTTTTAATTAATTAACTCTTTGATCTTTGGGGTTTTTGGTTTGGGAGTTGGGTTTGATTTGGAGGATTTTTTTGAGTGCTTTGTCACTTTATCATTGCATGGGTTTTCTCACTTTTTAGAGGAACATGCTTCTCCTTGTGACAAAGTTATTTTAGAATGCAGCACAGCTGGAGGTAGTATTCAGCAAAATTGCACTGTGAAATATTTTAGACTCAACAGAGCAGAGATCCTGATATGGGCAGAGAGATGTACTATTATCTTCTGCATATACACAGTTACTTCGTCAGACAATTTTAATTCTTTAGTCATTCGTCTGTTTCTAAATCTGCTTATTGCATTAAGGTGTCATTTAGTATTTCAAAAAATACACAGCTGTCTGCAGCTAATTGTGTTTGAATTGCAGTTAAAAAAAAATCAGACTATTCTTCTAATTTTCTTAAGTGGTAATGTCTGCAATTCCCCAGGACCATTTTATGAACAAGGGCCGAGTTAATAATTTCACAGATTAATAATTAAAAAGGTCTCTTTAACAGAGTTTTTTTGTTACTGTCAGTCTCTAAAAAACGATGAAGCATCGACCAAAAACGATGTGCAGAAGCTTCTGGAACTGGGCCAAAAGCAAAGGTAAGATCCTCACCTGCTTCCTTCTCTTTCCATTTCCTGACTGTAAACTGTCAGACTACCAATTTCAGAGTCTGCTGACTGTAATAGTAAAAAAAAGGGAAGAAATACTCTTTTTGAAAGAAATGATGAATTTGCTGATATTGGATAGATGTTAGGAAAATGCATTAAAATGCTATGGTGAGATAGCTGCTAAAGAAAGGCATTTTGAGTTTTAAAGGAAGATTTAGTGATACAATTTCCCTTAAAAAATAAATTCGGAATTTTTAGAAATTTAAATTACTAAAATGTCAAAATCTCTAAATTTGGAGATGATGACGTATTTATTCAGATATCTTAATTGTTTGTGTGTTTGTGTGACTCAAAATCACTAGTCCATGTGCAAACATAGGAATACTTGGACTGGATATTTGTGATGGATGGAATTAGGAGGAGGAAGAAGTTTTAATTTTAAATTATACATTGAGCACTTTAAAAATTAGCTCCCTTGGCTGGGAATGCAAGTTCCCAGCCTAGTCCTTCCTCTCAATTTCCCTAGTGCTTCATTGCAAGTAAGTCTCATCATTCTGCATCTCTTAATTCTTGAAATTCAGACCAGCAAATAGCAACATCAATACAATTTTAATAACAACAAAATGTAACTCACACAGTGAACATTTTTGCTGGAAAAATGCTGTATAATTAATGCATGTATACTTCATATTTTTCCTTAGGAAAATACGCTTAGTAAGAAACTTTATTAAGTTTATATTTCATTGTTAAAAATGCAATAATTAAATTCCATGGCCATCTTACATCTACCTTCTATATAAAAATACCTATGAAGTTGCATTGCCACATAGAAACCTTGTGAGAAAATGACCTTCATGTCTCAAACACACAATATATAAGGACCACAATGCAATACCTATAGAATTTCTTATTTTTACTGTGATACGTTACAATCTTTCAAGTATTCCAGGCAAATATGTTAAATTATAATTTAATAAATATATTATAATTAAATATATTATAATTAAATATATTATAATCAATATTAATTATAATTAATCATGTCCTATTTCAGTAGTTAATAGCTTGGATGTGGCTTGGATGAGACAGAAAGTGAACATCACAGCTGTCCTTCAGACAGATGAGATCCTTCATCACACCTAAATGCAGTTTTGTGGTTGTTGATTGTTCAACCACTTTGATGTGGAACTTTCTTTTGTGAAATTGAGAGATTAATTGATTAAAAGTATTACTGGGCTGTTTAGCAAACAGATCTTAGCTGCAGATGGGAAAATCGATTCTGCTAAGAGAAAATTTCACTACGTATTCCAAATATTTTTTCCTAATCTCCTCCTTAAATCACCACTTGCAGTCTCTCAAGGTCCACCCAAAAATACATGTTGACTTTTGTTCCGAAGGGATCCCAGAGCAGCTCCCAGAAATAAAGAGTGGATCAGTGCAATCTGCTGCTGAGCTGCCCACCCTGTCCTTCAGAAAAATGAAAGGATTTTACACTAAACCACAAGGAAATGCCTCGGGGCTTCTGCTGTTGTCAGCTGTTTAAAGACTTACAGGATTTCATTTCCAGAGAGGTGTAGAAGTTCAGGGCACAAAAGAGGGATTAAAAATTCTGCCAGGGAATCTTTCTCATAGAATTTCTGTAAGGAAAGGTCACAGTTTGTTTGCCAGGGTCCTCAGGCTGTATTTTATCTGCAGTAAGGGAAGAAAAGTGAACATAGCATTATGCCTAAATCTATCGTATTGAAGCCAAAATTCAAACTGTGTCCCAGTATTAATATTATGATCTTTCTTTGGACAAACATGAGCTGCACTTGGTCTGAGCATGACTTTGATTATGCTCAGTAAAGTTTAGAGTGCTGGAACCTCAGCTTGTGCAAGTAAATCTTCTGCTGACTCAAAGTAGATTTTTTTCCCGTAAAATTCCTTCTGTGCAAATTCTTCAGTAATTCCCAAGTTGCTGGTAAAACTTGGTCACCCACTATGATGCCCCCAGTTCTGCTCTTTCTGGGCATTCTCAGCACTTTGAAATGATGGCATCTGTTAGTGCTGATGGTACATTGTTTTCATGCTGCTCAATCACTTTTTCAATTAAATCTGCTCTGTACCAGTGCTGCTGAAATTGCTGGAAGTAGTTGGGTGTATCAGCTAAAAAGAAAGATGACCCAGCAGCTAGCAATCTCTTTTAAAATTAGGTGGTTTCCTGTCCGTTTAGGGCTAAATTATTTTCTTCAGGGCTAAATTATTATCTGCTACTGTGTGTAAATCAAATTTTGTGTTGGTCTTCATGGAAAGTTTATCCAGGCAGGCAGCAGCCCTCCAAAAGCTCTCCAGCTGCTATGAAATATGCCATTTTACTGCTTTGCCCCAGCTCCAAAATGTGTCATATGCTGTGGGTAGGAAGTTCTTGCAATTTGGAGAAAATCTGTGACTGAATCAGCAATGCAAAGGGTTTTCACCTGATTCAAATAAAGCCTAATCCAAGCAATTACCCTGTTTTTTTTTTCTTTTTTCTTGTATACCAAAATCTTCTACTGATTTTTTTGTTGCTTGCCTCTAGAAAGTGCTGTGTGAGGTGGAATTCCATCAGAGCACGATTTATTTGCTTATTTTCAAGCAGATATGAACTAGCTCTTATTGCTAACAGCATTTCTCCCTGTCAGTGCATTTTCACTAGCCCACCTTCCTCACCTTTTTGGCATCAATCATTTTTCCTAGAAATTATGCACTGGCAGATGTTTTGCACAGCGGGCTTTTCAGTCGATTTGAAGAGTGGCCACTTTGCAGCACAGATAATTTTTGCATCACAGATAATTTTTGGCTTGCATCGGCACTATTCTTCATGGAGTCGTCATGGTTTTATTTGTGAGACCCGTAGGCAGAAGTACATTTGTCTGCCACTCTGAATAATTAAAGGTCTGGGGTTTTTTTTGAATCTGAAGAATTATTTCCTGCTGGACACTTGTGTTGAAGTTTGTGTTCTGTGTTTTCCATAAACTAGGGAAGAAATGAAGTCTCTCCAGGAAGCCTTTCAAAAGCAGCTTAATGAGGCAGCTGAGAAAGCAGAGAAGCAGCAGGCGACCGTGAGTGATTCTCTTTCTTCCCTTATTTCTGGTTTTCTTCTGCTTTTTCTCAGCCTTACCTTGAGAATTTATTAACTAAAAAAAACTTTGCACGTGAAAAAAGAATGTGTTTCACACTTGTTAGTGCTCTGCAAGCTCCGGGAGAAAGGAGCTGAAAAAAGATTTTATGTTGAAAAGTATTGATTCCCATCTTCCCTAACTTCTGTGGAATTTAGGGATGTTTTTACACTTTTGGAGAATTTAGACAGGAGACTTAGCCCTAAGACTTCTCCCTGGTGAGAATATCCTTATCAACCCTCACGCCTCATCTATACTATCATACACTATCATACCATCCATCCATTGACTTTTTAGGAATTACTATGGATTTTCAGCAACAAAATAGATAGTAGAGAGTCTGGTTTTGACCATAGTAGAACTATTCATCACTATAGAAGATATTATTAAGTCCCAATAAGATTTCCTGCTTTCTTGAAGTTTTGTTTCTGGACAAACTGTGCAATTGTTTTTAATTTCACGTAGCAATGTAATGCTTTGGAGCACAAAGAGCCACAATTTGCTACTGTAGAAAAAAAAATGTAGAATTATGTTTGCTGAGATGAAAGAAGGAAATTTTTCCTATGTTGGTTGGTAACATTCCTATAACATGAACACCACTGAGCAGAAGTTGAATAGATAATCTTCAGAGGTTCCTGCAAACCTTAAGTGTTCTGTGATTTAAACTCTGGGCTTGAAACCAATCTGCTGGAAGTGTCTGTAGATTTATTTTGCAGCTTATATTGGGTAACTACTGATTTATTAACAAAGATCTTGCTGTCTTCCAGGGTCACAGAGGTCATTATTTAAAAATAATTGGGTCATTATTTAAAAATAATTAATAAGTCCAAAAAATATTTACAGTGCCTTATTTAGAATGACTGTGATTTGTAGGTGGATCTATGCCCTTGGTGAACAAGATGTGAGATTGTATGTTTTGCACGCTACCTTATTATTATTAATATTATTATTATTATTATATTGTTAGAAACAGCATAGATTGTAGACCAAACTCTTCCTTTCGCAGGTTTCTTTCAGTTAATGAGATTTTTCAAACCACCTTTTTTCACTTTGTTCCTCAAAATTCTGAAGGGTGAAGATACTTTTCATTCTTGTGTCCCACACAACCCATAATTAGCGTATTTTTCATACTTGTATTTTTGTCTGGAGAAAAAAAACCAACAAAATTTGTATCCTGCTCAGGAGTGAAAAGAAGTAATCTGAAAGCTGTATGGAGATTGGAAAGGATAACATATTTTGGTGGTCTTTCTAGCCAGGACCTGAATTCTCAATCTGTATTCCAGTACTTGCCACTAATAACTTCTTAAGCTTGCTGCTAATTCTAAGGAAAGCAGAACTGTGCCCTTGGTTTGTGACATTTATTTCTTTATGCCTCAGGGTGCAATGTACATAAAGAAGCTCAACAACAGTGAGACTGAATGAATATTCAAAAAGTTCTTCAGGATCCTCAGATGAAAATTGCAATAGAAATGGAAATAGATATTATTCCTGACACACGAGGTTATTTTATATCTGGTTTATGTGTTTCATGTTTTTCTGGAAGCAATGTGATATCTATGAAAGAAGGTCTAGGTACTTTAATGCAAGACTAGCTAGAGGATGGGAGATTGAATTGAATTCTAATTTAATTAATTTTGAGGCTTGCTTCTAATCCAGTTTAAGCACGTTTTATATTATAGGGCTTGGTGAAATAAATCTTGATTTTTCATTAGAGTAAATAAGAGCAGAATTGCATTTCACAAAGACTAATAAATCACTGATGGGAGGGGGAAGGCTGGAAATTCATCTTTCTTTTCTGCACCGTATGGATGTTAATTGGCTGTATAAATCCAACAGGTAGCACCTGCCTGAAGGTGTTCTTTATCAGGTCAATGTAAAAGTGTAAGTAGGAATTCACAAGAATTCAGTCAAATTAAATGAAAAAATAAACTGGAAGCTACTCAAGGACTCTGGCCAAACCAAAAGAACAAAGGAGGGACAACAGCTATGCCTTAGACTTTACATCCATGTCCTGAGCAATGTGTGGTGAGGATTTTCTCTGGCACTGCATAAATAAATGATTCGTCAGAAACAGATATAGCAATGCTTGACGATGGATTGTCTCCTGCATCTGTAGCCTAGCAAAGAGCAGCAGCAGTCTGTCCTGGGATAGGTCCTTTCTGGAAAATTTCTGGCATATCTCAGGTACATTTATGCCTTTTGTTTCTGCTGTTTTGTCTGGGATGTAAAACGTGCAGAGAAACACTAGTTATGATAAGGATGGCTTAAGTTTTAGGCTCATCCTACATTAGCGAGTTCCGGGTCAAAAATAGGGTTTTCCAGAAAGACTTTGGTTGTGAAGGAGATTCCCTATGGACTATCTCATTCTAGAACTGTAGTTTATATTTATATCTAAAAACAGTTCAGAAGGACCATAGTGGGTTTAGCTATACAACATGCATATAAAGTATGTAAGACATCATTCCAAATAACCTGGTGTCCTCTTTAATGAGCAGTGAAGGTTGGCAGAGTTTTTGTTCTGCATTAAGCATCAAATATCTAAGCAATTTGTAATAATTTTTCATGCAGTGAAAAAAATATTTATAATGTCAAGCTATTATCTCTAAACGTGAAGTGGAACCACTTCTTCCAGAATCAGGGTTGGAGATCATGGACTAATTTTCACTTTTGTTCACAAAAAGGCACAGAGCAAATGGCACATATCGCTTGAAAGTGTCTTGTTTTGTTTGTTGGGGGTTTTCAACGAGTTTAAATAAGTAGAGTAAGTTTTGATTCTGCGTCTTCATTAGGTCAAAAGGCTTTTAGAGCTTTTGGGAGACAGACTCTTTGCTTGGCTGTACTTCATGCTAACTGTTTGCATGTTAAAAAAATAGTTGTATTTCTAGCAAGTTTGCAAATTTATTTCCCATTAACTGCAATTAACATTTTTAAAAATATCTAGGTGGCTCTGGATGAGGGAGAAGATAGAGAATGAAACATGGAAACACTCACAAATAGTTTGGCTAAGTAGAGCAAGCTTAGTCTACCTTTTCTATTTTATTCCTCTTTATATTTTATATCATGCTGGCAATTTTAAAGAAGATATGCTAATGGAATTGTTTGGCAATACAGTTACAGTGCTGTCTGTCAAAGTAAAGGAGAAAATAGGTCTGTGTAATTTCCTTTTTTTGCTCAGTGTTCACTATGAAAAATGGGAATGAAGTAACACATTATGTGTGACTTGTAAAAAGACACCATGCATAATATGGGTATTTTAAAATCAGTAGGGTTTTTCTAGTAAGAAAAGACTAAGAGAATGTGGGGAATTTAATTCAGTGTTATCCCCATACTTGAAAGATTTTAAGCAAAAACATCTGATGCTCTTTTCCCATCAAAAATATTTGTTTTTTCTAGTAAAAGCTTTTAGGGCTGTTCCTAAAATCCTAAATGTTCCTTAGACGAAAGTTTCTTTTATTAATCAAATTGTAACTTTCAGCTTAAAAGTTACATTCATCTCAGAAATGCTAATAGGTAAAAGTCTAGCTTCACTGTTTAAAAGCATTTAGCACTTCATAGAACACTTTTTCCCCAAAGGAAAGAATATTTACTTTGTTTTGTGTAACAGCCTTGACAGTTCTCTCTGGCTTTTGAAGTCAATTTTTACACTGTAACTTGAAAATGAGACCAGGAAAATGAACTCTGAGTATGTTAGAGTTTCCAGATATGACCAAAATTGCCAAAATTGGTAATGAATGAATTCCAGTTACACCTTGGCTGCTCATCTTCATCCTGAGCAAGACACCAAAATTCTGGAGGTGAGCAAATGTGCTCCCAGCTGAGTCCTGGCTGTGTAATGATGTTTTATTGGCATTTTTCCCCCCTCTCATGAATAACTACTTTTGTCTGACGCTTAGATCATTGCCATCTGCTAAAGCATTCTGTATTTTGATGGTGGAAAACGTAATTTGAACATTTCAAGGTCACCAACTGCTGTGAGTAAAGGGCACTGGGTGGAAGCTGCTGTCTTTAATAAACATAATGAGCTCTGAGTGGCTTGGGTGTCTGTCTGCAGGATATGGAAGCAATGCCCTTGCCTGGTCCTGGACGTTTCAGCCTTAGAACAATAAATTTTCATTATGTATTGTCAGCGTTGCAGACAGATAGCATTTAAAGGCAGACAGCATGTGGAAAGAGGTGAATGTTATTTTTTTCCCCTCTTAATTTAGAGGTGGGTATAAATGTCTGTTCTTGTTTGTTATGCTGGCAGGATTTGGTGACTGAAAGTAGTGTTTTTACATCTCCTCTGGAAAATTATATTATGTGTTGTCCTTGAGACTTAGTGAAAGCATCATGCACAGGGTCTGACACAGACTGAGCTGCCTTAAAGCAGGCAGCTATACACAGAGATACGCTTAAATGAATAAGTAAAATAATCCCTATATTGGCTCCAGTAGAAAAGTCATATAAATCCCTCCAATGTAACTCTCCATATCTGTACTTTCTGACTGAGTCGTTCTTTATTTGTTAGGGGTTTAGTAAAGACCTTTAAAATGCTGTTATAATATGAAAGCAAAAGTGAATGGGTTCTTAAACAATATTTCTCTTATTTTTTAAAAACAAAGTGATGTAAAAATATTTTTCAATTTTTAATTGTTAATTTTAATTTTTTTTGGTATTCAAGAAAGATAAAACATTATGTTTGCATTATGTAAGATGTCCATATCAGTGATATAAGGTGCATGTGAATAGTGATTAACAAAAATGCTGATTTAACTGACATAGATTGCTGGATAAATTTATAGTACTGGTCTTAAATGTCTCTTCCCTAAAAGATCCAAACTGTGCAGAGTTAACAATCTTGGTGTCACATTTCTTTAATTATTTCACATATATTCATGGTCAGAAGTGAAGTGCTTTGAAGGAATATTAATATTCCTGAGGCATAGGTCTAAGAATAGGAACACCCTTTAATGGAGGTCAATATATTCTTTTTTTTCAGTATTTAATGGTAGATAGCTGAAAAAAACCAAAATAACCACAACAAATAGCTGTATTGCATTTCTTCCCATTCATCTTGAACTGGTGTTTTGATTATGACCTTTTTTTTGGTGCAGCATCTTCATATTTATTATCTGTACATGTTCTAAATTTCAATATTTGTGGATGTCATTGCTAGGCAGGTGCTGAATATGTTCCTCCTCTGATAAAGCATCGTTCTAGATGTGGAATTAGCATTTCCAAAATCAAAAATAGTCTTTTAAACCGTGTTTGAATAAATTCAGTCTTAAACCTAAGACTGGAATTTCTACTGTCCAAGGCAAGTCGTTGACTCAAGTAGGATGTAAAGACCAACTTTGAACGTTCTCATGTATAACACACTTTATTCCATGGGTGAGTCTGAGTAGAATCAAGGTCTTTATCTAATCAGGACCAACACCGTAGCATTCAAATAAAATAACTGCATTAGAAACCTGCTTTGCTAGATATGTTCTTAGAGGGTAAAAATATTCTTGCTAGAAAATCAGTTAATATGGTTGTAAAAATCTTTAGTTCTTTGAAGATCACACTGAACTACCTTGTGAAAAATGAACACTATGGCTGCTGGTACAAAAAAAAAGTAAGCCTATTTATTTACAGCAGTTTTCTTCTTTTGGTTTTAAGTTCTCTAGTAAATGTGCCAAATGTTTGTAGATTTAGCAAATAAGTAACTGTGGGCTATACCAATTTGGTATATAGGCAAAATGTTTTGTTTTGGTGGGTGGGTTCTTTTCCAAAACTATTAAATCATAAAAGAATAATTAGTGTTTATACCTACATGTCAACAACTCCCACTGAAAATTTCTTTAAAATTGTAGATTAACTTTTTGAAGACTGAAATGGAAAGGAAGAGCAAAATGATCCGAGACCTCCAAAATGAGGTAAGATGAACGTTTGATTGTCATCTCAATTCAGATTTCATGCTGAGAGAGAGTAGAGTTTGGCTTTGTGTATAAAACACGTGTTGTTGTAGCAGGAAAACAAGAAACCAGTGAAATTCTCTGAACAGAAAAGCAAAATGAGATGATTGTGGGCATTTAGAAATAGCATTTTATTGAGTGCAGTGGTTGACTCCATGCTAGTGGTGCTTAGTTTGGCAGAACATCCCTGTAATTTTTGCTGCTTTCTCAGAAGGGAAGTTCTGTAGATTATTGACACACAGTTCACACTGTTGTTGCTTGCTTTAAAAATAAACAGCAAGAGGAGCAGAGAGGAAATACAGTCTCAGAACTGAGATTCTGTGTAAAAGTAAAAAAAATCCCCCAAACTCCTAAAATGTTTTCTTAAGCTTTGTACGTCATGAATATTAAACTCAGATTGATCCCAAAATCCCAAATAAAACATAAAACGTGTTTTAATTAATGTTTATTGGTATTAAACTGAATTTGTTTTGAAATTTGGTCATGGAATAGAAATGTGAAACATTTGAGCTGCATTATATTTCTTTTCCTCCTTATCCTTTTCTCTCCAGACAATTTGCCTAAATCAGGTTGTAGCTTCCCTTTCCATTTTTTCATTTTGCAAAGAACTTTGCACATGAAAATATTCTGTTTATATGATGTCTCGTTCTCTCACCAACCAGGCTTCTTGTCTTTATCTGCTTTGTTCAATTCTTTTGCTTTCCTAAGCTATTCTGAGTTCTATGTGTATGAAAACTTGATCTCCTTAAAGCTTTCATTTAAACATGGAATTTATAGCACATTTTAGAAAATCTGCTTTGAAAGGAATCTTTGAGAGGAAACAGCAGTGGGATAAGAGATGAACATCTTTGAAAGGAATCTTTCTTTTGGCACCAAATATTAGCTGCTATGTGGAAAAGGAACCAAAAGCTATACCTACCTGATGGCTTTCTTTTAAACTTCTGCACCGTGTTTGCTAGTTCCCTAAAAATAAGCACTTAAATCAGGTTTTTTGGGTTTTTTTTGAAATTTGACTGAATTTAAAATATGTGATTTTATGGAAATATGTTATTTAGGTCCTGCCTCCAAACACTGCATACATATTGCTGTTAGAAAATCTCACCAATTGGGATGTGCTATATATTTAAATAAATCTTACCGTTTCACATGTATGTTTTGGAAGTACTTCTGCGTACATATAGAGATAGATCATGAAAATGGAATTCCCTTCATAGCTACTCTTGTTCTTTCAAATATCGCATTCACCCTCATTTTATATTGCCAAATTGTGAGCTCTGCAATCTTAGGCTCTTCCATGCCTGTAAAAAGAATTCCCTGTGTAGTTTTGCTCAGCACAGTTATTGCTTTCAGCACATATCCTAGTGCCATCCAACTCTGCCATTTGGAGATGCAGATAGATGGCAGCAGCCTTCCAGCGGAATGCAGCAGCTGTGATGTGGTGTGTGAGGAGAGGACTTTGTGCAGAAAGGCAATTTTTAGGCTATTCGAGGCTTTGGGGGAAAAAAGTTAACAACAAGAATTTGTCTGTGGCATGGAGGAAAAAAGTGCCAGAGAACAAAGGGATGGGGTGTCTCAGAATCATCTGGTTTTTGGAGGTCTTTAAACCATTGAATTACATTTGGTTAGATGATAAGTGACTGACTGGCTTATCGTATGATCTTTGGGCAAAGTGTTTTACAATGTTTCTGTGAATATTACGTTATGTTAATATCGTTACAGAGTTACAATGATCCCATGCATTTGTAAAGCTGATGCAGTGGTTTGTGTAAGGCAATGTATTTTTTTGCTGTTCAGACTGTGGCAGAAATTTGAAAAACATGAATGGATTTTGGCTGTAGCTGTCGGTAATATGGGGGGTTTTGCTAAGAAGCACAGTTTTAAATTACAACCTTGTAAACAATTCTTGTGCTCATTCATATGTAAATTGTGACTGTAATTTTAGCGTGGAGTAAATAATCCTAAACCAGAATTTTTTCCATTCTCATTGTGTTTAGTTGCAATAATAAAGGGTAAAGTTGCAGCTCCTTAAACTCTGACCTGATATATTGGGAATTTCATGCCCTGCAGTGTGAATCCAATTGACTTACATTGAATTATGGCGGGGGAAAAAAACCCCAAAAAATGTCTTTTAGTGAAGCAGAAATTAAGTTCTAAGGCTTTGAAACTGTTTGCTGATACTGACATTGGAGTCCTTCACTTTCCATACTCTGCATATAAAATCAACTATTTTTTTCTTTAGCATAAAATCCTGTCTGCTTGAGAAGAAAATTGGGTGAAGTCAATTTGCTGTGCTCTCCTTGGGTGCTGCGTTGGCCCTACTGCTCAGGAAACATCCTGCAGTGGCAGAGGCAGGGGCACTGCCCAGGAAAAGGGTAATGAGCAGGAAGGGTGCTGTGGGAGCATCACCCTAAAGTCATGACTAGGGGAGCCTTTTCCCACAGTGGTTCCTTCTGCTGGCACCGGCACGGGGACTACGCACGAGAGAAGAGAGGGCTTCTGGAGGTCGACTTAGAAAAAGACGAGATTGAGGACTCTTCAGTTTATAAAAGGTGGGGTTTATTGGCTACATGGAGGTCAGAGCTGAAGAGTGTAAAGAGCTGAAGAGTCTCGAACAAAGGCTGTGCATCAGGTTATAAAGGGGGGCTAACAAGGCGGGATTAAGAAAGTGAATACAAGTGAATTATAGAACAAACAACCAATGCACTAACAATGAGATAAAGGTAAACTGAGTGGTTGGAGGGAGATAGTGGCCCATACTATCTGTAGTACAGGGATGGGAGGTCAGTGGGAAAATCCATTTCTTCTTCACTCCCCTCTGGCCCATCTCCAATTTCTTCCCAGTCCTCCACACTTTTCAAGGACACCAAGCTCTAACTCAGCCACCTGGGCTGCTACAGGGTGCAGGAACAGCTGCAGATATCATGTTCTGCTGAATTCAGCATTCTTTATTGATTGGCTCCACCTTCTTTTGAAGTCAAAATGTCAAAGTACCATTTTAAAAAAATAATTTGCTTAATATTGTTCTATGACTTTTTTATTGACCATGATAAGGAAGAGGTAGAAGTGTAGTTCAGTTGGATGGAAATGGCTTTTGGGGGGCAGAATGTGAGAAACAATTCACTGTGATTGTCAGTGAGATATATTTACAGTTGTGCAGTAGCAACTGCAGTGAATGTTAAATGATTTTTATTTTTAAAAGCTTTGTTTTCCTGACCTTGTAGACATGAAAGCATAGAACACATTTTCTTGGGTGCCTTTGAGTGACAATCAGGATCAGAGCATCAGTTCAGGAATGTAATGAACCTGTTGTGTCTGTTATGTCCCAAATCTCCTAGGGAACACTATATATTTTTTTATTCTTTCTTCATTCTTTACATCCAGATGCAGGGGTTTAAAGATTCCCATTTATATACTACAAAAAAGTGAAGGAGGAAAATGAAAACGAAGAAAAGAAAGAATAAATTCCAATCTGTCCCTTTGTTTCCAAACTCCAGGGAAGTTTAAGCATAGATTAAATTTTATAATTGATGAAAATCTTTCCCTGAAGCCAGTGTAAATCTTAGCCAAACTGGAAAATAAAAATATTGATCTGCTTTGTTCATGTTACTCTGACAAGTGAAAAAGTTTGCTTTTGGTAGCAAGAGGTTAAATTATCTGGTGGGAAAGCCACTCAAAAGGAAGCAATGATGGTATATGTGGTGAGAAAAAAGAGTGTGAATCAGTAATTCAAAATAGGCACTACCCATTTTTACGTTAAGATAAAATAATAGAAGAGCATTTAGTAAGCAAATTTCCGTGTTCCATAGAGAAGGACAAGATAAGCTGTGGATTTCATCATTACAAATAATGCCATCGATTACTGATGTTTGTCACTCAGAGTCAAAAGAGAGGGATCACCTCTGAGGAGCACAAGTAATCAAATTCAGTATGAGACTATTCTGTGCTCCTGAAAACACCAAAGAGTGCTTACAGCCTAAGAATTTATCAGGGTATATGTCATATAAATACACATTTGGCTTATTAATTTTTGTAGTTGGTTGATGAAGTTATGTTGCCCCTGGAATGTTCTTGTCCTGGGCTGAGAGCTCGCAAGAGACTATGAAGATCAGACTACTGGATTAGTTGGCAAGTTAATTAGCTTGGCTCTCATAACTACATTTCCATAAAGCCATAAGAATTCTGCAAAAGGTCAAATGCCAAACTGATCATTTTATGCTACACCATGCAAAATACCCATTAATTCCAAGGGTTGAAGTCCTGGAGTGTTCACTTTTTTTTTAAATGACCATGCTGATGGATGCAGATGTTCATCTGCTGAGTTCAAGGGGAGCAGAAAGCAATTTTTCTGAAAATTTTTTTTTTTGCTATTCAGAAGTTTAAATTAAACTAGACTGCTGTTGGTTTTGCACTGACTAATTTTAATAAAGAAGAGGTGCAGCTGAAATGTGTCAACTTGATCTAGGAAGAGTTTGTGGGGTTTTTTTGAGGGTTGCTAGCCTATGACTTTAGAAAGATTACAGTTCTCTCCTGAGACTCATTATCCTCTAGTTGCAATTTGATCAAAACAAATACAGTGTTGGGAAATATAATTCCAATTGCGCATGGAAATTCAAAGACAATTAAAAGATAACAAAAAATACTGAATTGAAATTCCTATTAGAATTATTCTAGAAATAAAAGCCTCCCACATAATTCATAATTTGTCAAGCCTGTTCCTACCTGAGCTAAGGTGTCTGTATAAGCTGCTCACCTGTGATGTGACCTCAGCTTTTTTTTTCAAAAAGAAGTAAAAGCACATGAAACCATTTTCTTGACACCAAAGCCAATTGGTTCTCACTTACTTTGCAGTTTTATCATCCTGAAACCTTAGGGTTTTTTCTAATTTTGTCCCTGCAAAAAAAAATTCAGAGGGCTTGCTTTGGAGGGATGTTCAAATTTGCTCAGCCTAAATCCTTATGTATTTCTGATCAATATCCTGGCCTTGCCTAGGTAACTGCTTGCCTTAAAAATGGGAAAACTTGGATTGTACAGTGCAATGGGAGCAAAACACTCAGATTTGACTTCCTAAGGAACCACTGCTGCAAATCACCTTATATTACTCAAGGGGTAGGGAATAGTTCACCCTCAGTGTCTGCTCAACCTCATACTGAGCCTTAAATGTAGAAATTGTGCTGTTCTGGGACAAAATCATCCATTTGCTGTTATGCTGAAACATTAGGAACGACTTTGTGCTGGAGATTTCTCTCCCACATGCCCTTCTGAAAACTGTTCAGTTTATTTGTCTGCAGATTATTATTGGAGGAGGAAAGACAAAGCAGATCCATCAACTTGTCGCTGGTTTCAGGCGTAATAACCTGAGTGAGTGAAATTGATTTTGTTTAGTTGTTGTTTAAAGGCTGTATTCATCTTAAGAACGCTGGTTTTATAGCTGTGCTATAATTTAAAAATGTAGTTTCCAGAAGACTGCCTTGAAAATGGTTTTGCCACATGTGTCCCAATAGTTTTGCCTATCTGACAGGTTTACCTATTCAAGGTAAAATAAATGAGTAAATTATTCATTCATTCTTCCCTCAGAATGGATCTTCTGCTCCCCAGGATTTGATTTTACAATTTTTACAACCAAAAATGTTTGAAATAACAACCACAGTAATGCTTGGGTTGTGCACTTTTGAAAATTGTCTGTCCTGTGAACAATTTAAACCATTCTGAGTTTAATAGATGTGGAAAAGTTTCTTAGGTGAAACTTGGCTTTAAATTAGAGTTTGATGTTTTTCTTGCTGCAAGTCTCTTACTTGAAAAAGTGAGAGTAGGAGCCAGACAGGAAACTCAACAATGAATTCTGAAGTACTGTTAGTCTTTGCGAGTTCATAAGCAGAATTTTATATTCATAGAAATAATCCTGACCATTTGTTTAAAAGAAAGAGACAATTGCTGTTTGGTGTCTCAGAGTGACAGAATTGTGTCTTTTATAGGGGCAGCAGCCTTTTCATTTTGTAGAAGTCTTCAGGAAAGTTTGGGGTTTTTTAATAAGCACGTGAAAAGAAATATTTTGTGACTCCCAAAGAAAATGTTTTTCTGCTGCCTTTGGTTGTTTGCGTTTGTTTGTGGTTTATTGTTTGGTTTGGGTTTTTTTTCAATACTCTCAAGAGTGAGGCTTTGTATTTGACAAATACCAGTGAAAGACAACTAGGCTGATTCAGCTCAATCTGTATCCCTAAACCATACAAAGGTTTGTGTTAAATATAATAAATATAATTGGGATTATGACCACGTATCTGTCTGGGTTGGTAGATTTAATGTACAATCATGATTATGTCCTGCCTTTGTTTTTGCTATTTCAAAGTGTAGTTACTCATATTTGCCAGGAAAATAATTCTGTGACTGTATCTATTTAAATCCTGAACTGGTGGGAATTTGGAATGACACAGCTTTATCAACAATGGGGTTTTTGGATTTTGAGAAATCATTATGGTTAATGAGGCGTGCAGCTGTTGAGCAGTAAGTTCATTAAAAGCTTGTTGCTCCAAAAATCCAGCTGCCTTCAGAAATCTTGAAATATATTTTGCAGATTAAAAACATACCACTTTTGAATAATATGCATAGTCAGCTGTAGCGATAAGAAACCTTCATGGGGAGTACACCAGCTGTGACCTAGAGCCAGATCTCTACAGTAGTTCTGAAAAGTATAGGAGCATAAAAGTGATTAAATTTGCTGGGTAGACGCATTACTTAGATTGCCTGCCTATGACTGGCAGACCAATATTCTATTTGATATGATTGGATTGGATAAATTGCATTTTTTATATCCCTTCTTTTCCAATACAAGTATTAATGTGAAAACTACTGACAGTCAAATTTGCTTTCTTGTCCAAACCTATTAAGGATGAATTTTAAGTAAAAGTCTAACAGGTATTGAAATAAAAATTTCAGTTGAATTTAAAAAAAAAGGTGAAAAATTAATCCTGTGCAGATTTTTGTGTGTCTTAACTGAAATGTAGTTAATTATTTTCAGCTAATCTACCTGACTGTACAACAATTATTCATATCCATATTTCAACCTTACACCATTTTTTTGCACTGGTTTGAGGTTTTGGCTTGGGTTTGTTTTTTTTTTGTTTGTTTGCATATTGTTTTTTCCCAATCAAAAACGTTCATAAACTTTATTCAGTGTTTCCAATCCATCGTCATGTAGTGTGTTTCTGTGTTTCCTTGATTCAGAATCCAGAAAGAATTTCAAGAAATTACAACTGGGTGTTAATTCTAATTCAATTTTATGCATCATTTACCACATTCAGCAAATTATTTTGCATTCTGATAATCTCAAGAAGGAATATATATACATTCTCTATGCACATTCATAGTCCTCTGAATATTTTAGTGGCTTTGATGTTGAGATAAAAGGGAAGAATTATTTCTCTTACTCGCCAGATTTTTTTGGTTCTATTTTTAGTATAGAAGGTCCTGTGACAGTTGAATCAAAATCGGAATAATTGCTATCATAATTAATATGCCTTTATTCTGTTCAGCAAACTAACTAATAGCAATCCCCTGTTTTTCATAAAACATGTTTACAGTCCTAAAAATACCTTACCAATGTGTACAGACTGCTCTTGAGATGATGAAAACACAGTCAAGCAGATTTTATTAACACCATTTGAAAAAAATACTGAGCTCAATACAACTTCCAGTAATCACATGGTGAGAGTTGATATTTTGCAAATATGAAAGCAAGGAAAGAAAGACTTACAGAAAGTTTCTATCTGAAACAACTCTCCTGTGTGTCAAAGACAGAGCAGACTCTAACTTGGAAAGGAAGAACAGCAGCATTTTATTGTGCTGTTCACCAAAATCTGCTTTGCCTGCTTAATATTTTAAACTGGGATCTCATTATGGAGTTGAACACATAGAGTTTATCGTTGATATAACAAGCTTGTCCTTCTTATTCATCATTTGTCTTTATTACACTGTTTACAGTATCAAACATGGCTATTTACAAAATGCAATGTGGACATTTACACTCCATATGTAAATAAAGTGAAGCTAGTCTGGTAGAGTGGCTGAAATAGTGGATTTTTCTTTTGGAAATTTCACTGGAAATTGAAGATTTTTTTATTTTAGCAAGGCTTGCCAGACGTGATCAAAGCAGAGTCAAAGCAGAGTAGAATGAAATACATTGTGCTATTTCTCCTCTGCTTTGGGAAGGTGGAAGTATGTCAAAAAAAGGCAAGACACTGGTTTAGAGATGCTAATTCAACCTGCTGAGCATTGCAAAATACATGGACTCGTGGCTGAGCTTCTGCCAGGCAAAATCTGACATACTGACAATGCATTCTGACAGAAATTCAGTAACTTGCTCTGAAGAGATTATGATCCAATTTATGAAAATAGATTTAGAGGAAATGTTGGTACCAAGCAGTCTGAATCTTGCTTTTTGCAGAAAAAATATACAGAAAAAAAATATTTGAAATCCTCCAGTAATTACAGAGTTCGGGGGTTTAGCATTTAACTACATTAAATGCCTCCAGTATTTGGAGCCAAATTTCTTCTTGTAGCTTTTGCATCAATGCAGCTGTTGAGAGGACATGATCAACAATAGATGGCATTTGGGATGAGCACAGAAAGCAGCATGGCAGGAGATAACAGTAAAGGCTAATAGTCTGGTTAGAGAGGAAAAGACTTCTTTTGACAGTTCCCTGTACACTAAAAAATACAGCAAAGTTATAATGATGGGTTTTTCTGAAAAAGGAAGCATTTGCTTTTCTTTTCTAGGCACAGTTCACTGACAGACTCTGCAGGAGTATCTTCGCCAAATGTTGGGATGTGTGCTGGGACAGAGATTCAGAGTGGAAACCAACACATTTGCTTTGATCCTTTGAATATTTGGGGATTTGTCCTCTTTCACATAATTCAGAATGGTGGTCTGCCTAATTTCCTGTTTTGATCCTTTGAATATTTGGGGATTTGTCCTCTTTAACATAATTCAGAATGGTACTCTGTCTAATTTCAGTGTTACATAATACAGCCTCTATTCTGAGGTAATGATCAACAAATTACCTTTTTTCTTTGCTGAGCATAAGTAGTGAATCAAGTCATCAACAGGAAAAGTGATATGTTTTGTGGCAATAAGTTTAAAGAATTTTGAATTAGCACTTAAAGTACTTCTAAAAATTACTCAGAAAATGTTTATTTTCCAAAAGGGAATTCTTAGCATTTTCGGGCATGTTCCCAATGTCACTGAAAGACTTCCTTGACTCAGAGATTTTCACTCAAGTCCAAATTCATGGCAGGATTATTGAAAGGTGATACTCGTGTCCGAGTTGGAGCTGATTGCAGGTGATCAAGCTGATCCCCTTGTATTCCAGATGTTCTCAGGGGAAGGATGTCCTCTTGGTAGATTAGGCTGTTTTATAAGTGCTAAGAAATGTTGTCTCCAACCCTCTTTTATGCTGATCTTTAACTTCCTCCATTTTCTGCTGGAATATTATTTGGTGTGCTTGGTTTGAGGCTTTTCTTCCTGAAAACGTTTAGTTTGCCAACACACGCTATTCACTCTCAAAAACCAAAGAAGCTTAAGCTGTACTCAGAGCCTTTTTATTTTTTTAATAACACTTATGAGCCTGATGCAAATTATCTTATCTGATATTGCTCTGGTGGTAGTGCTTGCGTAGGATTTGTGAATTAAAAATATTATTTTAGAAAGTACTGGAGTATCCTAACATGGAAATGTTATACTTCTGGAAATCACCTTGTATTCTCTAAGTGTGGATAGATCATACCAGGATGGAGTTAAGAATGAATTATTATCTAGTGCATATTCTGTAGGTACTAATCACTCTGTATATTGAATGACCATGGCATGGTGAAAATACATTTCATATGTGAAGCAATCCAGTAAAACTGCCTTAGGAATTTCTCTTTTCTGACTGAAAGATATTGTAGGAGCTTCTCCAATGCATCTTATATAAATTTTAGATTTCTGTAGATCGTACTTTCAAAACTCCTTTCAAAAATTGAGTATATCAGCCAAAAAGTTCTGTAAGAATATTCAGTGCACTGCCACTGAGAGAATTCAGGAGACAGAGCCTATTAAATTTAAAGCAAAACTGAATGGTATCACTCCACAGAGAGCCACATAAATGTATTCCTTAATCATCTCCTGCCCTTCTCGTTTCACACCTGTCATTTCCTAACTTTCATAAAATGTCATTTCTGGTTTGAGACAGATGTTGACAATTCTGCTTAATGCAGTGTTTCATGTCCTGCTGCTGTTACATCAGCAAAAAATTACATTATAGAAAATCATGACCCTTTACTCCACCAGTGATAGAGGACCTCCTTTTTTTCAGACCCAGAAATGTATTTTATATTTAAATTATTTTTATTTACGTTTGTTTACAGCATGCTATTCATTCCTGTCAGCCTGCTTTAACAGAGCTTTCACCGTGATATTTTTTTCTCTAAAGCTCAACCTGCAGCTTGCAGCAGCACCAATTTCTTGTCATCATTCTGTTCACAAATGTCAAACAAATGAAAAGACCTTCAGGTTAACATCTACTTAACTAGGTGTTCTGCCTTGTTGATCCTGCAAACCATCCCCGAGGCACTTAGCCACCTCTACCAAAGGGAAAGATCAAAGAATTGCCAGTTTTTTTTCTCTAAATAACGCTGTACGGCATGGGCAATTACTTTTCATTGCAGATATAAATTCTGTACAATGGAGTTCTGTGCCCAGTATGCTGCTGGTTTTAATTAGAGTATCTGACATGGAAAGAATTAGAAATAGCATTTGCTTTCCCATAGCAGAGTCCTGTTGAAATGATTGGAACACCAACACAAGCACAACCAACACAAACCTCCTGCTCAAATAACACAAACCTCCTCCTTCTTCAAAAGGAAGATTTTTCTGTGTTGCTTCTCAACTTGTTCAGCTCAGCTGGATTACATGAAATGCAGGAAAAAACAGACAGCCTTTATTATTAGCAGGTATAGACAGGCAGAGAAAAAGAACTGTATCCAATGGAGCTTACTGAGTTTCGATTCAGATAGCTCTAATAGTGTGCTCTCCATCAATGCATCATACTGCTAAAATACCATAAAGGGGCAGAATCTTTCAACTGTTTGACACACTTGGCCATGGAAAAACTGTGAGGAAAAGAGACTTAAACATGCTCAAGAATATCAAGGCAGACACCCTTTACAAAAAGCCACAGTGTCCTCACTGACCGTGAGGACAGGTAGAAAAGCAGTTTTAAAGATCATAACCAATAAACTTAAGTATGGGAAACTCAATTTATCTGTCTCAGAAAGATGTCACAATGTTTCATGAGACATTTTTCAGCCTTGTGAATTGCAAAGCTAATAGCCAAAGTAAACTAGATACCAATATGTTGTGATATCAGATAAATCCAGTGATGTGATTTTGGTCTGTCGATGTCTTCTGATTTCTCTCCTAAGGGCACAGAGAACAACTTTAGCTTCTCAGGAGATGGAAAACCGTTCATCTTGGCAGTTGCCCTGACACTCCTGCTGACCAGAGTCCAGGGGTTTTTCTTCAGTTCTTGGGTTTTTTTGGTTTTTTAGTGTAATGGGCATAAGAGAGAAATATTTTAACGATTAACAGGAGCCTAGCATGGTTTGGTTTGCACTAATTATCAAGGGGAAGCAGAGCCAAATTTATTTTTTATAAAACAAAAACAAACAAACAAAAAAAAAACAAAAAAAAAAAAGAGCTCAGATAAAGTGTATGAATTGAATTGCTGAGAATTATTTTCTGAGAGAGAAAGTGAAATTGCCTTTGCTTGAGCATACTTTGTGTCCTGTGCTTTGTACTGATGATGTCCAGGTTATTTATTCATTCTGGGTTCAAATCCTGATGCTGGTTCAAGTAGATAATACTTGTATTTCAAATTATAAAATGTAACGTAAGAGTATTAAAGCACTCGGTGTGTGGCCAGGGATAAAGATAAACTAACTTCAAAAAGTGACATCTGAAATTTTGTGACTTTTGCTTTGGTGGTGTAAGTTTAGCCTTCTGTTGGTTGAATGTATGATTCATCAGATCAGAAGTAAATCCCTCTAACTTCACATTTACAAGGATAATAAACCTCTCTAAACTGGACCCAGAGGTAGTTTGTCACAGTAAACAATGCCTATAAACTGTGACTCTTGTCTCATGGGGTTTTTTACTACATGTACTAAAATCAGATGGAGAAATTATAAAAAATACCATGTGTAGCTATATAATTAATTATTTTTATAGAATTTATTATATAAAAGGAAAGGAAAAGGAAATAAGTAAAACTGCAACTGTAAAAGTGGTTCTGTTAAGCTTTCAAGTGTACAGTTTGTGCTTTTTTCTGTAAGCCTTTGCCCAAGTTTTCTAATTGGCATCAGGGCTGCTGTTTTCTAAGAATGCTAAGGTAGTCACATCTCTCCCCCTCCTCTGGAGAGCTGATGTGCTCAATCTGTCACGGCAGGAATTGCTGCTTTTTTAAAACCATGGCTGAAGATCTTCAGAGGGGTTGTGTTTATTTGGCCAGCCTGCTGGCATTTGATTGAGGAAAATAAATGCAGAAGGGAAGGATTTCTTTCCCAAAGTTAGGAATAGAAAGGAACCTATACCCCTGTGGCCAGCAAGCAAGGATTTTTTTTTTTTCCTTCAGGTTCCAAAGGCATATTGACAAAGCAAGTATGACACTACAGCTTTTTTATGTGCTTTTATGTTGGAGGTAGATCTTTAGTCAACCTAAATAAATCAATGTTAATAAAAATTAATTCATCTTTCATCAATTCTGGTCTCGTGGGTAGAAAATAATGTCAGAACCCAAACTAAATATAGGGATGTTATTTTGGTGTAAGAGAAAAGGGGGAAAAAAGCCCAAGAACTAAAGTAGAAATCTTTTTATTTTCAGTGTGGAAATAATCCGTTGAGATCACCTTAACAAATTTAACAAGTTGTCATTAAGAGTTGTGACTTTTGTGGTCTGTTGCAATCTGGTTATTAAAATTGTTAGAGAGATGCTTCTGCCCAAATTCTGGTGCAAAGGAGACCATATGCCAAGTCAATAGCATGGATTTTATTTAACAGTAAATAGGAGGTAAAAAGAGAGAGAGATAGAAACAAAAAAAGGGAGGGGAGAGAAAGAGTCCTTCGTAACAATGCTTAAGCCCTTAGCAATCACATTTCAGTCTCTCACAGTGGACAATGAAATGTCCAAGACATTTTCCATTAAAGTACTTGATTACGAATGAAATAAATGAAATAAAAAACTATGTACAATTCCAACTGGTTTAAACTTATTTGTTGTTGCTCTTTGAGGGATTCTTAATAGGAAAATGAACATAATCTTTAATCCTTACAAGTCTTAAAAGTCAGTACTTCTGTACTGAAATTGATAGGTCTTTGCAATCTTAAGATATCATTGGTTAATTAATCTGATTTTGGATAGTGCCTTTCTAGCGAAAGGGAAATATTCTTCTAGAATATGGACCTGATCAGACTTCTTTCAGAAGAAGAAAGAAGATTTTAATTCAGGATTTTAAAAAAACTGAACGAACAGACTCTGTTATACTTCATATGTTTTTACTGCTATAAAAAATACAAAAATTAAAAATAGTGCTATAAAAATTAGCACTATTAATCAGGATGCAAAGCTATTTTTAACAGTGACATGTGATTTGTGAAATAACATAAAACCACCCAAATTGTAGGCAAGAAGATGTCATTCACCTCTGACAACCTCCTACTTAATATACTCTTGACGGTATTAACTTTTAATGCTTGGCCTCATTTCTAAAAAACAAAAAAATTGTTAATTTCAGATTGATTCACAACTATTTTGCTTGTATTCTTATAATCCCGCTGGGTATTTTTGTTGTGAACAGACTGGACAAAGAGCCAGAACTGGTAAATCATGTTAAACCTAGCTAAATATCTAAAATGGAGTCCATCTCCTAACTATAAGTATCTTCATCAAGTTTTGGTTTTGGACAAATTTTGTATATATATAAAACTATATTCTTTTGACAGGTTTATTTGGCACAAAATGTGGAAATTGCATCAACCCTCTAGCACACTGTCTGTCCTGCTGACACAGTTTTTCCCATTCATGGTATTCTCAAAACAGCCCATGTAGAGATGACTTATGAAATATTAGTGTATTAGATAAATTATTTCTTACAGAAGCTTATAATGGACTAAAGGAAGATAAATGAATAAAAATTTAATTATTTAAAATTCATTCTTAGTTTGGTTCTGAAATATGGACAGAGTGTTGCTCAACCAGCCAGTCTGGAGAGGGAAGGGAGGATAATAATTGAGTCAAACCAGAGGGATGACTTGAAATCCTGGCTTAATGAAGTGCAAGTCCCTAATGAAACAGTGCCTTTGGCACATCTGTGTCACCAGCACTGCAACAGGTGATCCTGATCTGTGTGTGAAACCATCAAGGTGTGTGCAAAACACTTTTATTGTGCGATCCCAAGCACAACATAGCTCTACAAATGTACCCCTGGAGAGCAATAGATGAGTCAGGTGTGCTTCATGCCTTTGATTTCTATTTTATTGACCTTTGTTCCTCTTGTATCTGCTCTGCTGCTCCTTTTTTCCCAAAGGCAGTTGTCTTGTTCTGTATTTCCAGAGTGGTTGGTACAATAGGGTATTGTTCTTTGGTGAGCTACAACATAAATTTTCAAAGAAAGAACAGAAAGAATCGTGCAAATGAGGTTTCAAATGAAATTTTAGTTTCTTTGTATTTGCTTAAATAAAAAAGGTGGGGTTTTTTTTGAGGAAAAACTCCAAGTTTCTAATTCTGGAATGAAAGCTTCCAATGTTTCAGTGGGATGTGGACCTAAATTTGAAGTGGATGGAATTACATTTTTGCTCTGAGGACAGCTTGTTCTTGTGCACAATGTACAGGAAAGCTATTGCTGTTCAGTAATAAACTGAGCATTCCTGAGATGTGGCACGTTCTCTTTCTGTTTGTATGTTTACAGCTCATGAACACAGGAGCAGTTGATTTCAGTGTTCTTTTAATTTGTTTTTAGTGTTAAGCGTGTTATGTTCAGCACTTGGAGATCTGCTCATTGAATACTTATGGTTTTGACCCATTTTTAAAGGTGTTCACACTGCAGAGAAATCTTTACTCTTCACTGTTAACTGTGGGATAAAACGAGTGAGGAGAGGAAAAATAATGGCTATGGAAAATTCATTTTGTCAAGGTTTGGTTTTTTCCCTGAAAATGAGAAGAAATACATTTCAAACTCCCACATGAAAAATCATATTGAGATAGCAAAATGTTGGATCAGGTAACTAACCTTGTATTGGTTTTGGTTACTTGCAGCTCCAAATTATGAGATTTAGCGAAAAGACCCCTTGATTTTGATCATCAAGGTCGAATGATGAGATCCTGGCCCTATTACTCAGTTGTTATAAAGATTTACAGAAAATAATATTGAGCCATGAAGTTGACACCAAGCAAGGATCAGAGGGTTTTTCCCTCCCTTTTGTACCCCAGCATATTAAATCTAAATTGCTTTCAGTTGCCAGAGTGGTTTGGAAAGCTTTCTACGGGCATTCCTGTTCCTGTTGAAGCAAATTTTAATGCAAATGTGGTGTAGAATTCTGTAACAGGATACTGTGCCTGGATGAATTTTTCTTGTCTTATTTATGTCTTTGTTGGTGACTTGAAAATGTGATCCATATATAAAATAAAGCCAGTATGATCAAATAGTTAAAGCGTCCTTTAATATTTTAGTGACACTTACTGATAAACTGGTTTTGTTTTTTTTTTTTTTTTATTTTTTGTCCCACTCTCAGAACAAAAGCCTCAAAAACAAGCTCTTGTCAGGAAACAAGCTCTGTGGCATTCATGCAGAAGAGGTAAGGAAGATTCCTCTCTATTCTAAATCTAATGTACCCAAGAGAAGTTTGCGTCAAAGTCTTTTGCACTGAGGTCCTGGTGTGCTATATGTATACAGCAGAAAAAATATATGTACCAGAATACAGAATATATATTATGCTGAAATTGAGTGTTCCTAGAGTGCTCTTATCCCAACTCATTGCTGTGACTTCACAAGAAGTGGCTCAAATGTATTGGAAAATGAGTTGAAAACTCAAGTTGGAGACAAAATCATCTGGGCATGCTTATGCCACAACTCTATAGACATATACATCTATAACATATATAAAACTGATTTAATTTCCATTATCTCCATGTCTGCACTAAGGAATTACCAAATGTCTGTTTTGAAATTAACGTGGAGACAGGAAAGATCTATGATGATTGATTCCCAGAATGTTTTGTTACTTCAGTGAAACTGAGGGAAGGAAATCTCCCCTTTACTGAAGACCAAGATAGAAAATACAGTCAATGATACAAAAGCCCTGTTTTTTGGCAAATTCAGCAATGTAGAAATACCTGCATTCATGTGAGCACTCCCTTTATTTAACTTTTCATAAGACGAAGGCATTACATGTGAATCTGATTTACTCACATTACTTTAGTCTGTGGCTTTTGCATATATAATTTCTATAAAAGTCATGGACCCTTGCCAGAATGAAATCGAAGCATAACAATTTCTTCTATGCTAAAAAATTTCATAATTATGGTTGAAAGCATTTTCTTCATTAGAGTTTCTACCTTTTAACTTAGAGGTCACTACTTAGGAGGTCAAATTTCTGACAAATTCTCAAAGGTAGGAAATAATAAGGTTTGGAGCTTTTTTTAAGGTTTTTCAAAATCTGTTATCTTCCTTTATCCCCATTGTTGCTTTCAAATATGTCACAGTACAGGAATATTTATATATTTTCTTCACTTGTTTACTGCCTAAAAAATCAGCAGGGTGTGCAAACAGTTTTCTGTTTTCCCCTCTTTTTCAAGTTCGTTTTTCCTAGAGTATTGGGTTTGCCAGGCAAGGTTTTGGTGGTGAGGAAGGCTGTTGGGGTGGCTTCTCTGGGAGCTGCCAGAGGCTTCCCCCATATCCAACCCTGCCAAGCTGGCTGTACCTTGAACTGGGACAGCCAGAGATGGCAGAAACCCCTCTGGGATAAAGTATTTAAGAAAGAAAAATGTTACTACACAGTACTAGTTGTTGCCAGAGAAGAGGAGTGAGAATAGGGAGAAGAACCGTCCCTGCAGACACCAAGAGCAGGTTTCCTGGTGGCACCTGTGACCCCATGGAGGAGCCAGGCTGTAGCAATCTGTTCCCAAAGGATTGCACCCCAGGGAAAGGGATCACGCTGGAGCAATTTGTAAAGGGCTGCAGCCCATGAAGTACTCACCCTGAACAAGTTTGTGGAGGACTGTTTCCCGTGGAAATCTGTTTCCCTGTGATGGAGCAGGGGAAATCCTCTGCCTGAGGAGAAAGCAGCAACAGAAATGTGATTAAATGGACGTGACCTTCATTTCCTGTCTCCCTTGCTGAAGGAGGAGGAGGCAGAACCTTGGAAGAAGTGGGGGGAAGCTATTTTTAAGATTTATTTCTTGTTATCCTGCTCTGATTTTGACTGGTAATAAATTCAGTTAGTTGCTCTAAGCCAAGTCTGTTTTGCCCATGAAGGTAATTGGTGGGTAACCTCTCTCTGTCCTTAACTCATGACCCTTTTTCCATATTTTCTGTCCCTGCCCAGCTGAGGAGGAAAGCAGTAGAGAGGCTTTGGTGGGCACCTGGCACCCAGACAGGGTACAACCACCACGCCTAGCTGCATAATATTTCAAATTTTGGTAAATGAAGATCTTTTCTCTGATTACGTCTCCTTTAATATTTGAGTCTAAGGAGGATGCCTAAGGATGAATTAAGTTTATTACAGTCTGACAAGCCCTGGCAGTCAGAGAACTTCAGAAAACTAAATGTAAATTAAGTAATAGTCAAGACAGCAGATTGTATTTCGAAGTGTGAGGATCTCTGACTTTATGAATCATCCTGGAAAACTTGTGGCTATTAAGCATGTTAGTACCATTGGAGCAAACAGAATTGCTGCAGGAGCATCCTTTTTTTTTTTTTGTCATTTTGCCAGTTAGGTTGCGCCACCCAGAGAAACAAAGTGTTTTCTGGTTTTGATGAAGTACTATGCTCACCAAGCATAACAATTCTGTGAGTTCAGTATCTTTCCAGTTATTAATTCCTCTACAGCCTATTTGGAAACCTTGTATACTTTATTAAACAATTAAACAATTGTTTAGATCTATTAAAATTGGTGAACATTTTCTCATTGGTCTTTAGGTGATGTGGAATATATTCCACAGCTCAGCTAATTGCATTGCCCAGGTCAGAGGAGAGTGTTTTTGAGTGAAATAAGAGCAGATAAAGTCACAGAACAAAGAATTGAGGAGGACTGAGCTTGGATATTTGTTTCAGATTTTACAGAATACCATAACCATTTTGGCCTCACTATTTAGATATTTAAGACAGGTTCTAAAATCTTATTTTTAGAATTTTATTTTCATTTAGCCTTCCTGAAAGTCTGTCGCTGAGTTTGGCTGCACCGATTGGAAGGATGTAAAATCTTTCCAAAAGCTCCAGCTTCTGAAAGATACACTACCTTTGTAATATGTTTTGCTTATGGAATGATGTTTCAGTAAATGTGAAATAGACTTCTAATCCATTCCAAGGAGTTTCAGAACGTTTGGAATAATTAATACAGGAATACATATTGAATATCAGTCAGGACTGTGGATTTTATTAAAAACAAGCTATTATTTTGAGAGGATGCTTACATAAATGGTGAAATAATATTCCTTGGATCGGTGGGTTTAGTATAAAAAATCCATTTATATTATATCTTTGAAATTAATATAACATATAGACTATTACTTAGAATTATTTTAAGGATATATTTAGCAATATATAAAATAAATCTCACCTTAAACTGAGATTAATAAGCAAACCCATGCCTGTTTTCAAGGGCATGGTTGCAAAGTGAGAATCTAATTCCTTTGGATATCACCTGGAGTTCCCTGATCTTTACAAAGGGTAACCCATGCAATGCTAGGGAGGCTTTTTACCTCTAAGAATAAGATTGTTTACTTTGAAGGTGATGCCTTCAGTTATGGTTTATGGAAAGTATTAACGTCTAAAATGTGTAAACCCAGCAGCTGTTCTTTATAGTACTAACTCAGGTATGAGCTCTAAGTGAGTGTTATTTTACATTTTCCTCAGCACTTTTGGCTGGTTTGACTTGTGAACTTGGCAATTATTTGGGCAGGGGGCATTCTGCATTTTAAATCTTACCTAGATTCTGCTGTTTTCAGAATTCACGACCTTTTTTTAAATATCTAAAATAAAAATACCAAACACCTGATTTTATTATTCTCACTTTCAGTCAAAAAAGATCCAAGCCCAGCTGAAAGAGCTTCGTTATGGAAAAAAGGATTTGATTTTTAAGGTAAGTTCTATTTCACTGTAGTTAGCTAAAGCATTAGCATTAATATAGCATTGGTGTAAAGTAGGAGTATCATAACTGCCCTTATTATTGCAGGTCTAAGGAATAATTTGGTTCTGAAAAGAGCTCAAAACACCAAGACAGACCTAATACCATAATGCATTTTCAGAACTATTGCATACTTACACCTATATTTATGTGCTCAAAAAGCAAAATTCTAGGTTACTGCTGGTCAATAAAACCTATTTCCCTATTCCATATATTCTGTAACATGTTTTTCATCCTTCTAACTGAACAACATAATATTTTACAGAGGTTTCTTGTTTTTCCTACTATTAGCAGTCGTCCATGGCAAAGTCAAGTATTGTTAGCATTTCTGCAAATCTTTGTGTTTGTGATGAGCTTTAGCAATGTAATGTTCCTTAGGTCAGAAGATTTAAGAAAAAGAAACATCTGTTCTTTAAACCAGTCCAAATGAATAGTCTGTCCTAGCTAGCACATTTTAAATAATAATAAAAATTTCAAACATGAAGACATTGCTGAAGGGCACCAAGTCCTTATTGACACAGGGAGAAGTTAATCCCTGTTAAAGGAGGAGAAGAGAGATGCAGGTCACCCATGGAGATGTCCTTTTATTTATTCCCAGCATAAAGGATGAAGATTAAGTAGTCATCTTCCAAGTGACTAGAGCTAGAATTACTTACAAAGTCATTTACGTCAGTATGAGTTCTGCATTTTCTTCTGGAAGTGTTTTATTCTCTCTGCTGTCTCTCCATTGTATATACAGTGCTGTAAATATAGAACAATGTAGGCCATTTAAGGGACACAATGGGCTTTCTGTGCTTTTTTTTTTTAATGCATCAGTTGATTCCAAGCTTTTTCAGGAACATTTATTTCTGATATTCATAGGACCAAAACCAGAGAAACAGATCTAGAGACAAAAATATGTATATTATCGATCCAGGCATTAAAATTTTAACACCATCTAGCACTGATATTCTTAATTTTATCACTGCCTTTGTAAGTAAGTGCTTCTTAGTTCTGAATGACACTGATCTTAGTTGCAATAATTTAAATTATGATCCCAAACCTCTGATTCAGTGAAGCACTTCTAAGTCTAAGTGCTTTGCTAGATTGAGGTCTGCAGTCATTTCAGGCATTACAGACCACTTCTTTTTTAAATTACTCCTCCTTCATTAGCTGTCTTCCCATTATTAGGCTATGTTGTCCTGGAAGAAGTCTCATGTTTGACTAAATTAGAAAAGAATTATAAATAGTTTGGCTTTTTGTTCAAGAAATGCAAATGTGTATAATTGATAGTAATAAAAGATGAAGGAAAACAAATCTAGCAATGCCTTTGGATGTCAGTTTATACAAGTATCTTGTATTATTGAAAGTTCACTTGTAAATGTAAAAGGTGACCATGCTTCAGTGCTATGGTTTGATTATATCTCTGCTTTTATCTCAGGCTTTTGCTTCACAGTTTCAGATATATTTGATCTACTTTGCTTCATCGCTTTTCCTTTTTGTTGTTTAAATTCTAAGACAAAATATATTGTTAGTCCTAGTAAAACAAGAAAAAGTTCAAATGTGAGTGACAACTAACTGCTCCTGACCTACCAGTGTACTTTATCTTTGTTCCATGGTAGAATTTAACTTTGAATAAGCAAGCAAATAGGATTGGCTACAATAAATAACACAATGAGTGCTCAATACCTTTAAAGGACTGAGGACCATAACACTACTGCAAATTCAAAGTCAAAACCATTACCCAAATTCTTTGAAACACATAGTTTTTCACAAAATAAGTCATTATTTGACATGTGAAAATGATTTAAATCATTTGCTGTGGTATAGTCAAATACAAAACTCTGTGAAATGATTTTTGCATCATGTTGAGTGGATTTGGTAAATATCTATACCATTCCTCCCTCTGGAGTAAATCTGATGCCATGTGTGTTTCCCTCCTTATTAGAAGTTAATTACATGCCACAGTACTGATTCCCCAGAATTTTTAATTACTTATTTCTCTAATGAAGACAAATGAGATTCTACATTACATACAGAGAAAGAGATGAAACGATTAAAGAAAAACAAAGGAAAAAAAAAATTCAAATAGAAAACCACCAAAGACCTGATTTGGCAGAGAACTTGTGTAAACATTAAAATCGTTTTCTGGGCTTGAAATACTTGATTACACACCTTAAGTTTGTGGTCATCTTTTACAGAAGCATTTAGTGTGCTGGCACATGCATGATGATGCAAGTTTCAGGCTTTCCAGTACAGTTTTATGTGTATTTTGCTGGTGCCTAGGCTTGATCCTAAATCACCCATTTCACACATGGACATCCACTTCCCCCATGCTTTGCACCAGCACACATTAAAATTATCAGCTGACTTTGCATGTTTGAAAAATTAGTCCACTCAACAGATTTTAAAACATTCTTCCTTATGTTCAAAGTACCATAAAACTCCTACATCCCTTGCAGAAAGCTTTCAAAAAAAAAAAAAAAAAAAAAAGCAACATCATTTTCCTTTATTTGTACCTTTGTTTGTCTAGTACAGAGAGAATGCTGCTCTTATCTCTCCTGCTGCTTTCCCACTGCCCTGTAATGGTAAATGTAATTTCTGTGGTTCAGTGCTAACAGGAGATGATAACAGAAAGCTGGGAACAGTTTCCTTTTTGGCCTGTCATATCAACTTCCCTGAGAGAATACTGTGATTTCTCTCGCTTTCAGACAGGATCTTTACCCGGTGGTGTGTTTCTTCATCCAATGGGTTTCCTCAGCATCTGCATCTTGTGCAGCCTCCCTTGGGAAATTCACCAGGACTGCGTAGGAAAGACATAACTAAACTAAAACATACTATGAAATAACAGTTATATACATAAACGCAATGCAAAATATTAGGGGTTTGTTGGTTTTGTTCTTTTTTTTTTTTTTCCCCCAGAGATCTTGCAACAATTATATTATTAGGGATCAAAAGTTCTATAAGCAACAGGCTGACTTCATCATGCTGCATAACAGCTGAACAGAGTGTGGAAGAGGAGAATTTCCTGTTGTTATATATTTAATGTGTAGCATTTTAAATTATATTGCTTTGAGAGAATAACTAGCAAAGGCTTCACTTAAGGCAATGCTCTCTAAAATCCCTTGACTTTGTCAGAAATGACAACTGAATAGAAAGCAGCAAACTGAACCCCTGGTTAGCTATATCTTTACTTATTTGAGGATGTTTTCTATTTGATAACTTTAATCTCATTAGTCTCCAGTGGCTTATATATTATTAGTTGATTATATTAACAAAAGGAGTTCATTTCTCTTTGAACTGTGTTTTCCTAACAAAGGATGAAGATTAAATTCTATTCATCCATGGATGGATGGCTGAGGAAAGAGAAGTATAGTGTAGATTTTATCCATGTTTGAAGTTTTTATATGAGGATTATTCTATTTATTTATCGATTTTAAGAATGTAATAATTTTAAATTTTTGCAATTTTACAAAAAAAAAAAAGTTTGGTTTTTGGTCTTTTGAGAATAATGGGATTCAATGTGAATTTTGTGTCTGGTTGGGTGTTTTGCCTGACCATGGCCTTGGGTGTGCAGTGTTTTGTGGTTCAATATGTGATGAATGAGAAACTGATGCTTTTTCCTGACCTCTAAGAATAGAGATTGTTGTATCTTCATTGAGGTATTTCTCCTTTGTGGTATAGTGAGTGTATGACTTAATCTTCATGCTTTAGGATCCCTATGGCTCTTCCTAAATGTTGCAGTTCAGTCTTAGAAAATGTTACTTTTTTTTAATTCCAAGTGTGGAAGCTCATGATGTTTTTTTTATTAATGCTTTTGTTGACTATGGACTTCAAGATTTTTTTTTTTCCTTGATCAAGTCAATATGCTTGTGCAATTTAATCACTGCACATATGATTTTGGTTTTCAGGTTTATAAATGCTTTGTGATTAGATCAGACTGGTTATTGGATGTAGAAAAATGCTTTAAGACAGGATATTATTGAGCTGTTTTTCACAGTAGAATCTGAAGCCCCTGGGAGAGACAGGAAATTGAAATTTTCTTAATTGAATTTTATTAAATACATTGGGGCTGTTGCATAAGCTTCTGTGGTTGATGCTTGATTGGTAAGAGATGGCATGATAGCAAAATGAATGATAACAGCAACCATACTAAAGACAGATTGTGCATTAAAGAAATGTTTTTGCTCACCCCGTGGAAACCCAAACATCACCCAACCACTCTCCCTGATCCTCTTCCTTACGATATTCCTGGCAGCAAATTCAGAGCCATCTACATGACCATCTGCAGCATGAAGCCCTCAATAGAAATACAATAACTTTTGGTAGAGTTTTTTTAATTTCTGTGTTGCTCACCGTTGCAGATGTGGAGGTGGTTTGCAGTAATGAATATGCTGGGGTCAGTGAATGCTGCTGCTGCTGAATGGTTTAGGTTTTATCTTCTCAGCAGCAGAACAGGACGTAATGTTTTAGAAATGGAAAGTTTTGAGAACTTAAGTCTTCACAAACACTTCGAAGTGATATTGCCACAAAAGTAGCTTTGTTTCCTTTGTTTTGTGTTTCCCTGGCTGAACCTCACTATTCTCTGGAATGGTCAAATTCTACAGAGAAGCACCAAAACCAAAAAGCTGAAGCTTTGGGGAGTTGGGAACTAATCCTCTCCGAAGCAAAGGTGAAATAAATGTTTCTAACGCCCTTCTGAGGAGATGCAGAGCACAACTGGAATGCCTAACGTGAATTTTAAAATGCTTGCTCCCTCAGAGCTTGCTCTCCTACTATTAAAATACACAAAATGATTTTTTAAAGGAGATTGATTTAGAAAAGAAAGGAGCAGCAGGTTGTTGTGATTATTTGGATGGGTTAGCCATAGGAAAGTACAATTCGTGCAAAAATGTGTGTGCATCCTCTTTGTGTGCATCCTCTGAATCTGCAGAAAAAACAGTAATTTTCCTTTAGTTAAAAGCTGAGTGCTTTACTAAAACCCTGGCAAACTGCAGTTTTCCATTCATTGTAACAACTTTTATGTGACGGTTGGGGAAGGAAAAGTAGAATTTCAGCTAATAAAAATCCCCAAAGGACTTATTTCCTTTTTTGATGTGCATCCAGAATAGTTAAAAATGAGAGATAAAAGCATTGCAGCAGTAATAAGCATTAATAAAATGTACAAGTTGTAAGACTTTGCAGAAATGTTATTTTTAACTGACTTTTCTTCTTGTTGTAAATGCTTGAAATCTAATTAACATCACTGAATATCTGGTTTTTGCTGCATGCCTGATTAAATGGAATAGTTGCCAAAAAGTGTTGTTCTCAGTTACATTTACCACCTTATGCTGTGGTAAACAGTGCAAGTTAGAAGAACAAATCTCTTTTTCTAAGATACAAATAATGCTTTCAGAATGAGCACAGCAGAATTATGTTTACTGAATAATTTATCCAACTTTATGGTTACGTGGTGTTCAATTGTAAAGTGTGTCCTCATTATAAAATATACTAAATTAGAGAAGTGGTACAGTGAAGATTTTTTTCTAAAACATTTATTTGAGGCCTGTGCTGAGATAAAACAGAATTGAGAATATCCAATCTATTTAACAAGTGTTTTAAACATTAAAACCACATTTTGTAATTAATTCTAAGCAGCATGTGTGGTGATATTATCCTTAATAAAGAGCAGCCCTTAGCATGAAATAAAATATATTCCTAAAAGTTTTGAAAAAACCAAACAAAATTCCAATTTATCATACCTTGAAGTAAAGAGAACCCAAACATGGTTACATTTATCTCTGCACATGTGAGTAATCCTTCTAGTGTGAAGCCATAACCTAATCTTTTCTGGCAAAAAAAAAAACAAACCCAAAAAAAAGTCTTTGAAATTTTGCATAAGGAAAAGAAAGGAAATTGATTAGGTCCTTTTCCTTAAGGGTTTTGAACAGTTACAACTTTAAAACAACTTGTACAAACTCAAAACACAAGAAACCAAACACAAAAAACATCTCAAGAGGAGCAAGAGGGATCACCGTTTATTTTCTATTCCGTGTTGACATGCTGTATAAAGTTTCTGGGGAAAAAAATAAGATAAAAAGCCTTTTCAAACCCCCTTCAAGCTGTGCTGATCAGCGTGCAGTATTTCTGGTAATTCTCTGTACAACTCTGTGGCTGCATTACCCACCTCACCCATAACTGTAACACTCCAGGAGAAGAGGGAAGTTCAGATTTAATTTTCAGGCTAAAATACCGAGAAGACAACTTCCAGAAGCTGTATTGGGAAGCTTATTTGTAAAGTCCCACAGTGTCATCAATAATGCATAATCCAACAGTAATTTATTCCTTTTATATATATGGTTATGTTTGCCTCGAGAAAAATCACTGAAAAGATTAATTTTCCAGAACAAACAAAAGGTATAACTTCTGCAATGGTACACAAAAGACTAATAGTGGATGGTTTTGTTTTTTCTGATGGGACTAAGGAGGTGAGAAGCAATAAAACTTTTAGCCACTGTTTTTCAGATGACAAAGCTTGTCTCACCCCTGTTTTGTTGCTTTCAAGTGACTTTGAGGATTAGGAACATCTCAATATTAGTTAATATGCTATTTATAAATTCTTGATATGCTGTTTATAAATTCTGGATCATTCAGAGTCATTATTCCAAAGATGGCATTTAGTGTAGTGTGATTCATAATGAGTGAAAGGAAGAACATTCATTTAAGTGAGTTAGAAAAGTGTACCTCACTGACAGTAATTGCTCAGTGAACTCTCTCCGAAAATGAAGAAAAATGTTTTTTATAGAAACATAATGGGGTTTTTTTGAAAGGACCTAAAACAACATTTCCAGCTTTCCCTTTCCAGCTCTCCTGTAGGACCCTTCAGGCGTTGGAAGGCTGCTATTTCTCTCACTGTTTCCTCTCAAAGACCTCCTTCTATAAAAACACCTAAGAGAAATTTAATATTTTTTAGTTCTTCCAGGCTAGTCTTTTAAAGACTCTTTGCAGCTTATTAGAATTGGGCTTGTGTCTTATTGGTGTTTGTCCTTTTCTTTATTTTTTAAAGCCATGTTAGTGCATTTAGGCTCCCTAAAAAACTAAATTGCAGCAACAGTGAAACTTTTGCAATGTGAATTTGACCTTGAGAGACAGGAATTTTCAGAAAAAAGATCTGATTATTCTGCAGATTTGGAACTAAGATGTAAATGACAATCACTACTTTCAAGTGAACGATTCATCAAAATGCGTTTTTAATGCCAGAATTTTATTCTTACTTTATATCAGTTGGATTGGTATCACTGAGCTATTTGCTCAGTATTCTGTGAAATGAAATAAATATACATGAATGTCACAGAAAAATTTAGTCCATCAAAATGTGACAGTATTATGAAAAATAAGTCATGGTAAGTGATGCATTCAGAAAAACTTCAGTAATATGCATGAAACCTGTCCTTTGGAAGAATAACTTTTCACCATAAACCAAAAATGTTTTCCTGTATGTGAACAGTGTTAGTACAATATAGGAATTCTTTGTCACAGAAGATACGAATTAAATAACTTCAGTACTTTTCCTCCAACTTGATTTTTTATCCAGAATGAGTTTCACTGAGTTCAATGTGTTATATAGCACCAGACATTCCCCTGCCAGGAAGAAAACTGTAATCACCTTTAACCACCATTACCTGCTTTCTATAAACTACCCAGATTTTTGGATGCCTATTTAAAGCATCTATTGAAGGAAATTCCTAAGTGTAGTTCTGGTTTTCCACTGATTTAAACTGATGGTGCTGAAGGAAGAAGTTGCCTGTTTGTCTGGGTCTCACCACCTTCCATCTGATTCTAATTCTTCGGCAGCTGACACTGTCAGAGGTGTCACCCTAGCCTCCTGTTTATCATGTAAATGTTATTTTGTGTCATTTCCTTTTCAGTGGCATTTGAAATTACACAATTAGGTGTATATTTTTTTTCAGATCTTGATTCTCCTTGATTGAGAATGTATGGCTGTACTAAAAAATAATAAGTAGCGATATAAAAATGTTAATGATGTGAGAAATTTCTTGGTCTAGTTCTGGTATCTAATGAGAAGTGTCTCTGTATCACACAGAGCCAAGCTTAGTGTTCAGCCTTTCAAACTTTTTCTGTGATCACGTTTATTGTGAGTGACACTATGCCCAAAATTTGGAAAAAAATTCAAAAGTTACTGAAATCCAGCAATTTCTTACATTTTAGTATTTTTTTTCCTCTAGTCATCCACTGCTAAGTCCACTTGAATTTTGCACAGTGATAAAATGGAAGGATTCTTTCTGTAGTGGATTCTCCTTTGCCAGACTAAAGGACTAAACCAGCTGTCTGATATGTGTATTGTGACAGTGACTGGTGCTAGGTGTGAGAAATGTGGTGCAGTGGAAATTATGGACTGCAATTCACAAGAGACTTTCCCACATCTGAGCAAACAGTTGACTTGGGCTTTGAAGCAAGTTTGGTTTTGACTCCTGAAACAGTGACTACTGTGATAAATCTGAAGATAAATGCCTAATCCTGTTTTAAAATGCAACTAAGCAGTTCTTTACATGAGCTGGGACCTGGAAATTCCAGACTTTTGACATTTTATCTGGCAGCACAGCCTGTGCCTAATGCTAATGAGCATCACTTTAGCTGCCTGCTGAGGACTGCAGCTCATCCTCTCAGCTATGATGTGCTGGAATGAAAATATCATTAGCCCAGCAGAGACCAAGGTAACCACCTTTATAGGATTTGCACAAAGCAGCGTTTCTGTTGTGTGGCTACCCATCAAGCTGTGCAACAATCAGCAGAGTGCATGGGATCCTGAAAAGTATGTTAAGAAAGAAATCCTGGCTGGGGATGAACTCCAGAATCTTTGGAGCGTGGGATGGTGTTGAGGGAAAGTGCATGTAGAAATAGTGGGTCAAAATAAAAATGTGTTGCTCTTTATCTGGGAAATGAGAATTTTATCCAATTATTCCGCATTGTACAAAATTTGCATTTACTCAATCAGAATTTCAGAGAGAAAAGATAACTGGCTAGTCCAGTGGGCTTCTCTAGGGTTCCCTTTTCAACCAGGGAAAACAATGACTGAGCTGGGATTTTTTTGAAGATACGACAGCAAAAGAATCCTTATTCCTCTTGGTTGCATCGTAGTTTTTTTTTTATTAATGACAAGGCTAAGAACCACAGGGATCTGGGGGTTCCTGCTTGCCTGAAATGGAAAGTTCTTGCAGAGAATGTATTTCCTTCAAGAGGGCAGGCTGGGTTTGTAGACCTCCTAGGGGAGGAGAGAGAAAATAATTGCTGTTATTTACTGAACATTTAAAAGCATCTTCTGCACCCCTGCACTCCACACATGACACACACATTATGTAGAGCCAGCAGTCCTTCCACCCAGGGTGCAGCCTGCTTGCCTGATCCTGGCTTCAAACACAACTCTCCCAAAATGCTTCCCCACTAGGTAGTTGCCTAGCTAGCTATTCTGAATTTTCCTTTTGTATTTCCAAGAAAAGACATGGAGAAAAAACATTTGGAGTTCCCCCCTTGTGTAGCAGTAGGCAGTATCGTTTCATAAGGTGTCTGCATGCAAGAATGTTTGGGTGTTTTCTAATTTCTCTGTTTGTGCTGAGTTAGCTTAATGTTGGCATCTCAGTGTTTAAAACGGCAAAAATAATGTTCAAGTTGTAGTCAGAAGTCTGACAAATTAGCAAAATAATACAAAGCCATTTGAATATCTTGAATTTTCCAGAAGGATATTATGGCATAATATTAAATATTTTATAGAGGGGAATTAATTTTGCTATTGACATTGAATTATTATAAACTTGTGTTCATGTAAATGGAGTACATTTGAGCACCAATTTTTTTCCCCTCAGAAAAAAGCAATTCTGACCCAATTAATATATATTACTTGTAAAAATTATATCCTTTCCTCTCTCGCATGAAAAAATTCATTGCAGATTGCATCAGCTTTTTTTTTTCCTTGATTCCCACAGGCACAGCAGCTAACAGATCTGGAGCAAAAACTAGCAGTTGCAAAAGACGAATTGGAAAAAGCAGCCCTGGACAAAGTAAGAAGTTTAATGTAATGTAAGCATGTTTGCCTCTATCAGCTGGGAATGCTTTGGTGTAATTTGACATAAATAAATGAAAGCCTTGCAGTGCTTTAGATGCACAGTTAGTTGCCTGTACCTGGGAGTGATGCTGCTGAAATCAGTGGAACTAATTATGACGCATGAAGTTAAGTACAGCTGCAAAGTTATTTAAGGAGAGGATGGTCGAATTAGAAAGAAACAGCTAAAAAAAAAAATTACACCTATTTTTAATAGAGCACTTTGTCAAATTACATCCCTGGTTCCAGTAGTGCTTCCTTCAGCTGAGCTTTCATGCTGTCCATTTGTAGATCTCCTGTCAGCGAAGTCAATATTGAATTATGCTATCCACAGGATGAAAACCAATTTACTTGTTCTCCTTTTACCTTTGGAATGGCAAAAATGGGAATGGCTGCAGCCAAGGCAGAGCAAGCACTGCGTGGCATGCTCTCTTTCTCTCTTTCTCTCTTTCTCTCTTTCTCTCTTTCTCTCTTTCTCTCTTTCTCTCTTTCTCTCTTTCTCTCTTTGTCTCTCTCTTTCTGTCCTTCTTTCCCCTAGACACTTTTTAGTGTTATTTGCACGCTTTTATATTGCTGTGTTACTGTAGGTAATAACCAAAACAGTTACATACTTGCTTTCCATTGCAACCGATTCGTTCTAAAATAAAACATACATATATATTTATCTATATTAAAAAACACCAATAATTCAGTGGTTCTTTTCACTCTAATCCACTCCAAGGGATCCATTAACAAGAACCTGAATTACCCTTGCCTTAAGGGGCAGGTCATAACATGTTCCATCTTCTATTTCTTTAATATTTCATACTGTGCTCTGCATTAAAAAAAACCATCTTTTCATGATTGCCTTTTATCCTACTGTTGAAATATACTCTACCATCTGACTTTATTTGTTTTTTTAAGAAACACTCAATTTTTCCCGGTTAGGAGATACATTGCCTGCTTTCAGTTCAGCAGAAGTTTATCTGGTGTGAAACAGAATATTTGTCATGTTCTCAAAAATATTTGCTTAGAAAATAAACTAAAACATGGTGTATGCCATGGCTTAGGATTGATACGACTGTGAAATACTTTTATATTTTGTATGTAACATTTCACATAGTTAGTATGTAGTGTGTAATGTTATATACACATATATTTCCACTAGCTTTTGCTATGGCATACCTTGATTTATGTACCTTTAAAAAATTCTTTAATGGTTGAAATGTGCTGAAGTATTCTGTATTTATAGGTGACTTTTTAATATAAAAAAGAAGAGCTAGGGTTTTTTTAATGCCAAATGCTGCTAAGTCCCCTTGAAATGAGTGTAAGAAGTTACCTCAATAGCTAACATTTGACATGTGTCTTGCTCTGGTGAAACAAAGATTTAAAATATGATTTCCTCACTGTAGTTATCTCACTGTTCTTGCTGTCTCAGCTTATTCCAGTTACAAACTTCTGTTTTCATTAGTATATCTACCTATATTCCTGGGAGTAAAATACAAATGTTCTAACATGAGTTGCAAGCACTTCACACTTAGAAGTTTTATTTTGGCTTAATGGATAGTAGTGGGTCTGGACAAACATATTCTTAACTTTTAAAAAGACCTATGGCTTCTTTACTATACCCTGCAAAAGTGTAACATGTTCATGAAAGAAGCCATCTTTGTTGGATTAAAATCATTTCATGACATGGAAAAATACCAATTATTTGAAACGCTATAGACAAAACTCCACGCAAAGTCTGTTTCTTGCAATAATTATGACATCTCTGTGGATATTATACATAAAAGGCTGGACACTCTATGATATTTTGTAAACTGTATTTTTCTCCTTTTAGAAAAACATGGTACTCAAGTATTATTTGCAATAATTAATGTGGATCAAGCTGCATGAAGGGATTGGAAGAGAGGGTGTGGCAAGCACAGATTCTTTCCCAAGAAAAGAATTTTTCTTTTCTTCTTCCTGTGTTCTATAAACAAAGATAAAGTTTGGATGTTATTGAAACGGTCTCTGGAAACATGGGCAGTTCAAGCCTGGCCAATCAGCCTAGGGGGAGGTTTGGACTGACCCAATCCGGATGATCTGTGAAAGTCTATATAAGTTGGAATTAATTAATAAAATTGGAATTTTGCCACATTCGAGAGCCTGATTCCTTCACTCTGCTCAGAGAGTGCAGTGACTTCCTAGGCAGTTTGGTGTGTAATACACTGTAAGCTAATCATACAAAAACACTGCTTTAGACAGTCCTAATTCCTTCCGTCAGTAAGGAAAAAAAACAAATAAAAATCAGCAGCTGCTGCTAAGCGTTTGGTTTAACACAGACAAGGAAAGCAAGCAGCTCTGATCAAGATAAAACATCCCACAGCAGTGCTGGTTTTTATTCTCCAGGAGTCGCAGCTGAAAGCTCTGAAGGACACCGTGCAGCTCTGCCTGTCGTCCGTTCTGCGCAGCCAGCCGCCCGCCGTCGGTCTGATCCCTTCCAAACCGGCTGAGAAGCTGACTTCCTCAGTCTCCAAGGGCTCCAAAATCCCACCCCAAGTGACAAGCACCAAGGTATGGTTGCTCCCCCGGGTGGGTTTTTTTTTTTGGCATCTTTGAAAGTTTGTCCTGTAAGAGCGTCGGGCTGGAGCTAAGGAGGATTTCGAATTCATTGGAAGATTAGGGTGGATTTCCCGGATAATTCTAAGCCTGTTTCTGATGTCAATAAATTGGGTTTTTTTAGCTGGGAATCAGCTACTTTTTTGCTGAGTGGCACAATTCTTTCTATCACTTGGTAAATGGATCGTGTCTGCGCAACAAATCTACAATAAAGATGGATTTGCATTTAGAATAAAAGAGGATATTAGTTCAGAGGGTCGTTTACCTGTCAGGCACTGATAGTGGGTTTGTGGTAACACAGCACTAAACAGTAATATGGGGTTTGCTCATCGTGCCTTCCTTCAATGGAAAAAGATTATATAAAAAACATTAAAAATTCCGGGACACCCAAATCAAAATTGCCATAATGGATAAATGACCATAGGCCATAGGGAATATTCCAGTCTTGCAGGGTGAGAAGGGCAGTTTCAGAGAAAGCATGAGCAAAAAAAAATTATGAAAAGAGTTTTTAGTCAATAAATTCAAACATTATAATACAGTCAAGATTTACAGTGGTTAACAACTGTCCCATTTTCATCTCTGGGGTTGCATTTTGCTCCTGAATTCAACTGAATCAATAGATAGATCTAGAAGAAATCTGTAATTTCAAAGAAAAGGAAGTTCTGCAGAATGGCTGAGGGACACTTCAATGTCCTCCTTAAATTCCAAATATAAATATATTTATATGAAATATAAATGGGAATTGCTAACTCATAACCAATTTGTCATTTGTACGTGGCAGCTCTTGGTATTCACTGTTAGTGCACAGGCTGAAGCCAAAAATCAGTATTCTTTCTATATGTAATTAAAATTAAAACACAATTTCAGAAAGCAGAATATAATTGTAAAACCAGATCTCACATCGCTACTCTTAAAATTCTGATTGTCAGCTCCTTAATAACACTTTTACAGGAAGAAACCATCATTCCCAAAAAGTATTACCTCTGGAAAAAAAGCACTGTATTAATTAATGGCAGTGCATGGGCATCATATTTGACTGAAATACAGAGAACTCTTCCTTTTTTTTATTTTCCCAATGGTCAAAATAGATTTTGTGTTTAATGTACTTGGTAAAATGTTTCAGTATTTCTGTGCTACAACCTTTTGAGAAATCAGCCTTTGGTCCTCTGTATCCAGAAGTGCTTGAATAAGTTCAACTGCCTCTTTTACAGGCATTCCTCACATTCCTCTGCACTTGGCACATGTCATGAAAATGTCTGAAAAAATAATGGTTTGCAAATTTCTTCTGCCACACATTGGCACCTCATAATTAAAAATCTGTGTATTATCAGTGATTATAAAACTAATGAAATCTGCTACTGTGAATCAAGTTGTTAAAGAATCATAGTCAGTCACCCTCTGTGCTTGAGATTTTTTTTTTATTATGATTCCCTTTGTTATATATCTTCTCCTTGGAATTTTCCTTCCTTTGACAATCACCAATTAACTCTCAACTGCGGATGGATCGCTCTCTTTTTCATTATTATTAGATTTGCACAAATATTTTGATACAGCAGGCTAGTATTTTGGGGGAATATAAATGCATGTGATTAATTTAATGTGTTATCTTACATAAAAGTGGGAACTTGAGATGAGCAGCACTCACACATCTTGTCATGTCTGATAAGCTGCACTTTCACCTTCAGGCAACAAACAATAATTTTTCTGGTAAATATATTTTTCAGATGTTCGCATCCAGCCTAAAAATCGCTTTCTAAAATGCCAAACTTACTTTAAATCCATGGAAGGATTTGTCATACAGTGTATGATAGCTGTACAACTCAGGGACAATCATCCCTGGGATTGGGGTGCTTCCTGATAAAACAAAAAAAACCCAAAAAACAAACAAACAAAAAACCCAAAAAACAAAAAACAACAAAAAAAAAAAACCAAAAAAAAAAAAAACCCAAAAATTAAAAAAAAAAAACAAAACAAAAAAACTAACCAAACAAAAAAAAAATTTCAAATAAGTAGGTTGTATATTTGTATTCATTATTAGTAACTGTAATACCTGAGTGCTGGCTAGAGATATTTAGCACAAGAACTTGGTGTAGAAAGGATAACTAGGAAAGCAAGTTGCCAAATTTCTTGAAAACAAGGTATTTGGGCATTTTGCTTTTTCTAGAGAATGTGATATGAAAAAGAATAAATCAGGTTAAAAAAAAATCTGCAAAGCAGTGCATTTTAAGTGCCTGAATCAGTGCCAAATAAAGCTGTCGTTCTGGGTAGTTCATTAACTTGGAAAATTGCATAGTAATGGGAAATTATTACATTTAAGTCATAGAAAAAGTTACCTTAAAGTGATAAAAAGCAGTATTAGTCTGAGGTGTGTTTTTTTTTTTTTTTTTTTTTTTTTTGTTT